>BPTQ01000009.1:57725432-57741934 GCA_019973895.1 Chrysanthemum seticuspe | reverse complement strand
AACATTTCTAATTAAAACGACATACAAAAAATATGAAAAACTAACTACTCTCTTTCTCCTCTGTCTTTCTTCCTTTTTATACATCCATAAGCCTCCACGTGTCCTTTAGAGCAGATCCCACCAATCTCTGAGCCAATGAGAGAGTTCTGAGTGATTTTGCTGTTTTATGTGTTTTGGCGGGAAACCCAATTTTGACTTCTGTTGACCTTTTTACTGCAACTAGGGGGGGGGGTGGACTAGGTAGGGGTGATGATGGGTAGGGGATAAGGTGTGGAAGAGATAAGAGAGGTGATGGGTGAAAGGTTTGCAGGCTATGGCAAGTGGAGAAGAGAGAAACCCAGGTGGGAGGGAACCTGTTTGACTTGAGTTTGACCAAGGGGTCAAAAACAGGGAAAGGGGTCAAGGCAGGGGTCAAATGGGAAAAGACATGGTCCAATTTAGGTTTAAAGCTTTAATAATTGACAAGGACCAATTGTGTACATTCTGAAACTTAAGGGACCTTTCCTGCCAATTCAGAAAAGTTAATCCAAGGACTAAAAATGACAATCATCAAAAGTGCAAGGACCAATTTTGCCATTTTCACATTTTCCAGGGACTAAACTTGACAATTTTGAAAGTTCAGGGACCTTTTCTGCCATTTTACAAAAGATTTATCCAAGGACCATTTTTGACAAATTAAAATATTTCAGGGACCTTGAATAACATTTCTCTTTATTTAGATTTACCAGGGACTGTTTTTGACAACTTTTGAAACTTGGGGGACTAAAACTGCAAATTATGCAAATTTGATACGTTTTTCACCAGATTTTGATATTTTTGCATTTAAAACACATAAAACACTTATTTGTGATATTTTTATCATTTTGATACATTTCTGAGTGTTTTCAGATGTTTTTGCAGTTTAAATGGTACAAAAATGATGAGTATTTAGACACTCATCAGTAATGCCGTTGATACTTCAACGTACATACTCAATCGAGTCTTAATAAGACCAATCTTAGGTAAAACTCCATATAAGTTACTCTGAGGCAAAAAGCCTACGTTAAATCACCTTAGAGTCTTTGGAAGAAAATGTTTTATTCTTAACACTAAAGATTACCTTACAAAATTTGATCCTAAATCAACCGAAGGTATCTTTCTAGGTTATTATCCAAATAGCAAAGCTTACGTCATATTAAACAAAGAAACAATGAAGGTAGAAGAGTCATTAAATATAAAATTTGATGAAAGTCCACCCAAACCCTCTCCACCTCTCGTCGATGACGAGATCATAGAAAGTGATGCTATAGTAATAAAGAAAAAGATAAATGAAGAAGAAGAACCTTTAAATGATGAAATCATAAACATTAAAGAGTCCAAATATCACCCCGTAGATAAAGTCATAGGAAAGCTAAACGAACGAACATTAAGGTCTCAAGTTCAAAATCAAAGTAGCTTGTTTTGTTTCGTTTCAACCATAGAACCTAGGAATATACAAGAAGCCATAAAAGATGAGAGTTGGGTAATGGCTATGCAAGAAGAACTAAATCAATTCGTTCTAATGATGTTTGGATGCTTGTCCCTCCACCTAGTAATCAAACCATAATAGGAACCAAATGGGTTTATAAAAACAAATTAGATGCAAACAGAGTAGTGTCTAGGAACAAGGCTAGACTCGTTGCCCAATGGTATAACCAACAAGAAGGAATAGACTTTGATGAGACCTATGCCCCCATGGCTAGATTAGAGTCTATAAGAATACTTCTTGCGTATGCTTATGCTAATGATCTAAAGCTTAATCAAATGGATGTCAAAAGCGCTTTTCTAAATGGTTTCATTAATGAAGAAGTATACGTAGCTCAATCTCCGGGCTTCATCGATTTTGAAAAACCCAAACATGTATATAAATTAAAGAAAGCCCTTTACGGTCTTAAACACGCTCCAAAAGCTTGGTATGATAGACTCAAGTCATTTTTAATTAAACACAACTATACCATGGGGTTAGTTGACAACACACTTTTTACTAAGAAAAGAGAGTCACATATAATCATAGTGCAAATATATGTAGATGATATTATATTCGGATCCACTTGTCAAGACATGTGTGATGATTTCTCTAAAATCATGCATGACAAGTTCGAGATGAGTATGATGGGAGAACTTAGTTTCTTTCTTGGTCTACAAATTAAACAAGTAGAAGATGGTATCTTCTTTAATCAATCTAAATACATAAAGGAGATGTTAAAGAAATTCGGTCTAGAAGAGTCGAAACCAATTAGGACACCAATGTCATCCGACACCAAACTCACAAAAGATGAAGACGGCGAATCCGTCGATAATACTAAATATCGTGGCATGATAGGTAGTCTTCTCTACCTCACGGCAAGTAGACTGGATATCATGTTTAGTGTTTGCTTATGTGTTAGGTTTCAAGAAGACCCTAAAATATCACACCTAGAAGCCGTAAAAAGGATATTTAGATACATTAAGGGTACAACACAATTAGGATTATGGTATCCTAAGGGCACGGGAGTAGAAACAATTGTATATGCAGATTCTGACCATGCAGGTGATTACGTTGATAGAAAAAGTACAAGTGGGGTATGTACTTTCATGGGATGTTGTTTAACATCTTGGTTTTCTAAGAAACAAACGGCATTAGCAATATCAACAACCGAAGCCGAGTACGTCTCCGCCGGCAAAGCATGCCAACAAGCACTATGGATGAAACAAGCGTTAGTCGACTACGACATTCATCTAAGCGACATAGCCATCCTATGTGACAACAAAAGTGCCATCGACTTAAGCAAGAATCCGGTATTGCATTCTCGCACAAAGCATATAGAGATTCGTCATCACTTCTTAAGAGACAATGTTCAAAAGGGGAACATCTCTATTGAGAAGGTAGCATCCGAAGACAACATAGCCGATGTCCTCACCAAACCGTTGAAGCGGGAACAATTCAACCTACTTCTTCTTGGTCTTGGTTTAATGGAACAAACGTCGTAACTTATTGGGATAATAACCTATTAAAGCACTATACTTGTCACAAATATCAGTTCGACGTAGCGAACTAAAAAAATAGCTCTTTTAGACATTAAACTTGACATTTTTGTCTTCCTTTAAGTATTATGACAAAATTATGACCATTTTACCCTTCGAAAAAAATTTCAAAAAAAAAAGAAACTCGAAAAAAAATTTCAGAAATTTCGAAAAAAAAGTATTTCGAAAAAAAAAATTCAAAAAAAAATTTTGGAAAAAAAATTTCGAAAAAAAAAGTATTTTGAAAAAAATTTAGAAAGGGTAAAATGGTCATAATTTGGTTATAATACTTAAAGAAAGACAAAAATGTCAAGTTTAATGTCTAAAAGAGCTATTTTTTTAGTTCGCTATGTCGAACTGATATTTGTGACAAATATAGCACTTTAAAAGGTTATTAACCCTAACTTATTTGACTCTACAAGGTATGTAAACACTAGCCTTCTTCTTTCTGAGTCTAGGATCTCTATTTCACGCACAACTCACAAACAATACGGGAATTTTCAAAACCCAAGATAAGTTTTCCACTTATAGATTTCTTATTTTCTTTTGCAAACACATAACTACATACACATTTTCAAAGAAAATCTATTTTCAAAATGTTTTCTAAAAGAATGATACTTTTCCGTATCAATTTCACAA
This sequence comes from Chrysanthemum seticuspe, assembly GCA_019973895.1. Taxonomy (NCBI): domain Eukaryota; kingdom Viridiplantae; phylum Streptophyta; class Magnoliopsida; order Asterales; family Asteraceae; genus Chrysanthemum; species Chrysanthemum seticuspe. The sequence goes on along the minus strand of BPTQ01000009.1, from coordinate 57,738,274 downwards.
AAGCAATTTCTCACGTCTAGGACAAATCGGTTTTTTTCATTATTAATACAAAGTAAAAACCCGTTTTCATTGCATCTCATGTCTTTTGAATGCTAAAGGGGACACATAACTAATATGTGTTTTCGGGTACATTCATTTAAGCAACAATGAATTAGGAGCATTGATAACACTAAATTACGTACTTATGTACTAAATATGTGTTTTCGGGTTATCTCAATAGGATGCTTTTTCTACTTCTAGTTTACTTTTCTTTTTCTTTTTAGAGGTCGAGATAACGGCAACTCCAAATAGTTTGCATATAGGCACACAATAGGCAAAAATGTTTCCAAAAGGAAAATTTTGTGCTGCTTGAATCACCAGACCCACGGATCCCAGCCTTCATGCTGGACGGATCCCTCAAGGGAAGGATCCGTGGGATCCATGAGACAGAAGCTGTTTTTACCTTCTATTTTTCTCACTTTGGATGAAAAATCCACATTTGTTTTATTTTAGGGAAGTATGCTCTTTAATGCTTGTGTTCTCATGATCACATGCCCTAAATTCATATCTAATCATTAGATTTTAATCCACATTTTGGGTCAAGCATTCATTACAATGATTTGTTTTTCTATATATAGAACTCCCAAAATGCTTGCATAATCCATCTCATCCTCTCAAACACAATACACCATGTCATCCACAAATCCTTTAGATGAATCACCTAGTAAAAACAATCATCTCCATGATACCCAAACCTTTGTACTACCTCCATCCAAAATACCACAATCAAACTCTAGGATATCCGCACACATTAGTATCCGATCTTGTTGCTTAGCAAGACCAACCTCAAATGGTTCATCCTCAACAAACAACTCACCACAAGATGCTTCCTTTATAGCACCTCCCTCATCACCAACAAGTACACCAACTTCATCACCACCTAAAGTCACTCTTTTAGAACTCCTTAAGACTCTAACAAGATCTAAACAACCTAAACAAAAAGAAATAGTCTTTTCAACACCCCCCACATCTCCAAATACCATTTTTCAAGATCTTGAAACATCACCACCATTAGCTCCCATCACATTACAAGAACATCTAGGTTCTTTTCCACCACCATTTACAAACATTCCGGATGTTGATCCATATTTTCCTATTTTTCCACCACATCTTCCGCATAACTCAAATCAAAACAACCCGGAAAACTTCCGCACTCATTACCCACATCACTTACATTGTGAACATTGTCAATCCACTAGGGAAATCGCAATAGAAGTTAGAGAAGAAATGCGTTTCATACTCAACCTCATCCTTGATCGCATCAATACCATCACTCATCAAAACCTCCATCCATAACCATATGCAAGCATGGAAGGAATCACTACTGCTATTTTCTATTTTTAGTATTTTCTCTTTTGACGTTATTTTCAAGAACAAGTATTGTTCTTATTTTTACATGCTTGTACGTGGCATAAATACCACTACAATTTGTTGTTTTATTACAAGGGCTTGTTTACATACCTTGGCTCCAAATCTTGATTCTCGGCAATCACAAGATTATTTAAGCATGTTACTAACCTTTCTTTTTGTAGGATTTTTATTTTTCTTCTCTTGACGCCCCAAACAAGGGAAAGATACCGTCAAGGGGGAGTTAGCGTTTATTTCTTCCAAGGGTTAACTTTTTGTTTCGACAAAAAGGGGGAGAAGAAGTAAAACTTAGGGGCTTTCAAAAATTACATCTATTCTTAAGTTTTACTCATCATAACATTATGTTTTGTCATCAACAAAAAGGGGGAGATTGTTAATACAAATAAACCGTAAAAACGTTTATTAATATTTTGCGATCTCTTTGTGTTTTGTTGATAACAAATATAATGTTATCTTAAGTATAATTATAAGGATACATGTTATTTTTGTAAAGCATTTACATATAGCCATTTAAATACAAAAATGTAGTAATTAAGCATTTGTTGTAATAGTTTATTAGGATGGGTAAAAACCATAACCCATGGACCATAACCCATGGATCTTAACCCATACCCAAGTTGGCTAGATACAATGTATACTTAGATACATTGAATCTAAAGAAAACCCATAGACCAACCCATAACCCATGACCCATAACCAAAAAACCCATGGACAAAGAGGAGCGTTCCACGGATCCCTAGGATTACACTAGACGGATCCCAAGTGGAAGGGATCCGTGGGATCTGGGGAACAGTGAAGATTTTTTCCTATAAATAGAGAGCCATTTCTTCATTCTAACTCACACCTCTTCTTACTAAATCTCTCAAACACTCTCATTCTCTTCCCACATATAGATCACTTGATCTAGAGAGTTGTTCTTCTTTCTTTCTATTGTGATCCTCATATAGGGCCTTCTCTAAGGCGAGATCACGAGCATTCTACAAGTCATCCAAGCAAGGGGTCCTTGATTGATTTGTCACTCCACAAGATTTTTGTAGCAAAGATCTTGTATTTGATATTTCACATATTTGTTGTGTAATAGTCGTGTTGGTTTGGTCCACCGTGTTACGGACTCGGTATCTAGCTTTGTACCAGAGAAAGTGTAAGCAACATTGTGAAGGCTTCTCCGCCAAGTGAAGGAGTTTGTTGACATAGTGCTTGAACTCTCGAGTAGGTGACTCGGGGAGTGGAGTAGGGCAAGGAAGGTGTCCTTGTAGCCGAACCACTATACATCGGTTATGTCTTTTCTTTTCCTTCGCTATACTTTATTTACTAGCTTTATCATTAGATCTATACTTTCCCTTCATCCATAAGATCTCACATATTAACGAATCTAAAGTTTTTAAAACTAACGTAAAATCGGCAAAACCATTCAACCCCCCTTCTAGTTTTCCACAATTGGCATCAAGAGATAAGTTTATAAAAGTTTTAAGGTAAAATTGTATTTTAAAAACTTTTCGATCATTATGGGTTCTGAAAATTATAAGGAAGGGCAATCTATGCAACGACCACCACTACTTGAAACTAATGGTTTTATATATTGGAAAAATAGATTCGAAACATATGTAAAATCTAAAGATATTGAAATCTAAAATTGATTTATTTGTTCAACAATATGAACAATTTTCAATATCGGATGAGAAACTATAGATCATTCATTTGCTAACTTTAATACTATTATTACATCTTTACAAGCACTTGATGAATCTTTTTCTAGCCGTAACTATGTTAGGAGATATCTTTACAAGCACTTGATGAATCTTTTATTTAGAATATTGAATACGAGGATTCTACTAGGATGGTATAGATTTTTTTAATCTAAAAATCACCTAATGTAACAAAAATATTTACAGATAAAATGATCATTATGAATTATTTATAATTATTTTTTAAATAAAAGTACAAAAATGCTCATTAAATCACGTTAAACCCTGTTATGCAAAAATTATATATGAAACCTTGCTAACCGTAATTGAAAAATAAAAAATAACTTATTATATTTTAAAGATTAAAACATGTTATTAAAAATTTTAGAAAAAACTACGTCATCCAATAGCCGAACAAGCTCTAGAGGCCCGCTGACATCTCCAAGGTCTTGATTACAATGGATATCGGACAAAATGGCCTTTCTGTTGGAATTTGAACACTTAACAAACATCAACTACATGCAGCAATACCTGATATTATCAATCAGGTGACCAATTCGGTACATATATGCTGTGTCACTATCAGTAGTAGTAAAAACTTAACTGAGTACTAAATATATGAGCCCGTTCTCACATGCCTAATTTATTGTGTCTGTCGTTGCAAGTACTAATGCAGAATCAGGAAACGTTCCCGTTTCTCGGGGCTCCAATAGCAGGTGCGGTCATTTAGCTACACGAGGTAAGTACGATTACGAAATTATCAATGTCATTTTTATAAGTCTTTAAATTTCTGTGCATTGTGTAGAAATTCCTGAAGATTTAAAACTAGATCGTGCAACTATAATAGGCAAAACACATAAAAGTTTTGCTTTAAACAACTGAATGACATATGTCGGAATCAAATGAAACTGAAAACACATAAAAGTTTTGCTTTAAACAACTGAATGATATATGCGGGAATCAAATGAAGTTGAAGTCTACTCGTGACATTAGTCAATAAACAAAGAGCCTTTTTATTATAATACTGATTCTTAGCCTTTGCTAATTTGCTTAACAAGCTGCATTTCCTAAAGATGGAGTTTTATGCCTTTATAAGTTTCTATTATACCATCTTTTCCATTGCCGCTTCTATCTCATTTTTCAATCAATATTATCATATTTTAACTTCATGTAACTCATGCATTATATAAGCTTGGTTCTTCCGGCAAAGCCAAGGTGTAAACCAAATATGCAAATACCGTAAGAGAAGCCATTTATTTATACATCTCAATTCTAGACTACAGATGATATCATTTATAGTTTCTACTTTCTAGCTACTTTTGAGTCAAAAATTGCTAACTACCCTATAAAAGTCCTAAAAGAAGATTTCCAAAACTATATATATATATATATATATATATATATATATATATATATATATATATATATATATATATAACAAAAAAAATGAAATCAAAAATTTTCAACCGTAAACTAATACTATAAAAATATAACATGAAATCCTCGTCCTTACAAATAATTTTCTGTTAAGTGAAACGTAAACTAATACAATAAAAAAATAAAATGAAATCAAAAAATTTCAACCGTAAACTAATACCATAAAAATATTAAATGAAATCCCTGTACTTGGAAAGCTATTAGGATTGTTGCTGATGGTATTGGATGTCTAAACAGAAAATTTGGACGCTGTTAAGAGGCTTCTAATTCTTTCGGTCACTACTCATTATAATCATTAATATCGATATGCATTCTTAGTGGGTGTGTTTGCATGTGCCTTTGAAATGGGTCATTTGATATTAAAGAATTTAAATTCGAGAATCTGTTGCAATAACTAGCAGCCCTAGCTAGGGATTTTTTTGATTTTTTTCCTTTTGAGAAAAGCTTCACAAGCTAATGAAATTGCTATTTTTATTTTTTAAATTTTTTTATATCAAACTAAAATGGATAAAAATCTGTGCTAAAAGTAATGGGTTACGACTAATTGTTTTGACTCATTTGAAGCAAATGGTCAAGACTGAGCAACTTTAGACCTACAGCAGCCTAATCAAAACATTTTTTTTATTTTTTTCCTTTTGAGGGAAGTTAAAAAAGCTATTAAAATTGTTATTTTTACTTTTTAAATTTTTTTATAACAACTAAAAAAGAATTAAAATGCTAGGCTTAAACTAAGAAAAACCACTATTTGGGACAAAACCACCAACTTTGAGCTACTAGCAGCCCTAGCTAGGGATTTTTTTGATTTTTTTCCTTTTGAGAATAGCTTCACAAGCTAATGAAATTGCTATTTTTATTTTTTAAAATTTTTTATATCAAACTAAAATGGCTAAAAATCTGTGCTAAAAGTACTGGGTTAAGACTAATTGTTCTGATCCATTTGAAGAAAATGGTCAAGACTGAGCAACTTTAGACCTACAACAGCCTAATCAAAACATTTTTTTGATTTTGTTCCTTTTGAGGGAAGTTAAACAAGCTATTTAAATTGTTATTTTTATTTTTTAAAACTTTTTATAACAACTAAAAATGAATTAAAATGCTAGGCTTAAACTGAGGAAAACCACTATTTGGGACAAAACCACCAACTTTGAGCTACTAGCAGCCCTAGCTAGGGATTTTTTTGATTTTTTTTCTTTTGAGAAAAGTTTCACAAGCTAATGAAATTGCTATTTTTATTTTTTAGAATTTTTTATATCAAACTAAAATGGCTAATAATCAAACCATGTGATGCAATATCTCTAATGAACCATTTGAGTTTGTATTATTACAATAGGCAAGATGGGTGATTAGCGTTGAATTAAGTATGGGTCAAAACAGGTCCAAACCGAAACAACTCATGGTTTAGCACGGGTAGGCTCACAAACAAATTTTTGTAAATTAAATTTGGCCCTAGCACTTTCTATAACTTTTCAAAATCTTCTTAAATCCAATGATGATTCAGTTATAAATATTGCTGTAAGATAGACCTTGAATGTTACGGTTTCGGAGGTGTTAGTCATTAAGATAGACTTTGAGTTACTATGAAAAATTCGACATTTACTTCCTTTATCTAATTTATTTCAATAGTTTTTGACTCAATTATGCTCTAAACTGTGATGAAAATCCTAATACCAACATTACAGGTAATTTTGTTTTTCAAAAGGATTGGGTAGAAGGTTTCTCTAACTGGTGATAACAACCTTCTTACAATAAATAAAAATATGTTAACAATAATTATAAGTCATGCCCGCCCATTGGGCGGGCTTTGAAATCTAGTGTATATATATATATATATATATATATATATATATATATATATATGAATGAAATATTAAAAGTAGCTTATGTTTGATTTTGGTTGTTATATATGTAGATGGATCCCAAGTTCTTAAGGAACCAAAGATATGCAAGGAAGCACAACAAGCAGGGTGGTGAATCTGCTGTGGAGGAATAGATGTTTGATGTAATAACTCAAATATGTAAACTCTTAAAACTTGTTTTCATTCAATATGAAATATCCGAGAGATCATCTTTTAATGTAGTGAAATGTTTAGTGATATAGCGAATTTGTTCTTTTGATTAAGAGCATGAACATAGCTCTATTGTATCATTTATATATGTTTCAAGTAATACGATTCTCTATTGGAGTATTTAAAATCATGTGAAATGAAATATATGATTAGTTTGGTTGAAATGGATCAAACGTTGGGTGTTGGTTTCCGCATCTATGGATCATCCCAAATATTTTGTTGTTTTTGATATTGTGTGTAGGTATGAAGATGAAGAATGAAGATTTTTTTTTTTTTTTTTTTTTTTTTTTTTTTTTTTTTTTTTTTTGAGTGGATGGATGAGATTTGAGAATGGTTTTAGTGTTAGTTTTAGAGAGAGAAGTAGAAATTTAGAGAGAGAAGCAGGAAAAAAGATAACATGAGGGTGGTAGTAGTGCTGGTATAAGTTTTTTATTAAGTGCACCATTCGTCCCTAAGGTTGTACCACCAAAATAATCAACCAAAACAATAAAATGACCATTTTACCCTCATGTTCAAGGCACATGGGAGAAGATAACAGACGTTGACTAACGGAAAATGGGCCAAGGGACTGATTTAGACTATAAAAACCTTGTTTTGGACTCCTCACGATGAAAAAGGCAAGTTTTATCCCAACGTGATGTTTCGGGACAAGATTAGGGACCAACAGTGTATTTTAGTCATATATATAGATATATATATATATATACAAAAATGATTGTCATGTCTAAAATGCATGACTAAAAATATGCGTAACAACAAGATGATGACAAGTGGAAATTTTAAAAGTGTAGATTTGGAGAGAGAAAATGCATGAGTGATGTGTCAAATTATTAATGGATTAGACATGTGTTTAGGCATATATGTTAGGTCTCCATATCATTGCTCTATATATATATATATATATATATATATATATAAATGCGTAAAAATTATACATTTTAGTACTATATTAACATGGAATTTCATATGAGAGGCCTCTCCTGGGTAACGTATCAATTTACGATTTAAAGTGTGCTAGCTCATCATACGTTCACTACATGACCTCTAGCCCGAACGATAATACGATATTATAAAAGGAAAATACATTTTAAAATATTTATATATAAACTTATATAATATGTTTATATTATTTTAAATTATATTTTTATTTTATTTTAAATAATATTTTTATATGATTTTAATATTAATTTTATGTTATTTTTATATTATATTTATAATATTTTAATATTACTTTTATAACATTTTTATATTATTTTTTTAACATTTTTATAAAACATTTATAATGTTTTTGTAACATTTTCCTTTGCATTAGTTTATATTATTAAAATAAACAATTTAAACCACATATCTATTAAATAAATATATAAACATTTCTTATTTACAACATCAGTTTTACAAAGTTTCAAATACACTTTCAAAACATATTAACAAGTAAAAACAAACGTATGACATATTTATTTTATCTTAAATATTTATTAACATATACTTTCATGTCTATTAGATGAATCTTAAATGTATTTAGGATATAAATGGGTTTCGGGATATTAGCAATCACCATCATCATTTTCTTTTAAGCTGTTATTAAGGTGAGTTAATATCCCCACTTTCTATTACTTAATTGTTTTACAAACCATAAGGGGAGATACATGCTAATTTTACATGAACACACCAAACATTTGAAACTGTATGCTTATCTGAATGTTTATTGATAACAACAACATTCAATATAACAAGTTTTCTCTTCTCTCTAACTGATAGGTCACAAGTTTTACAACACAAGCTTATAAGAGAAGAGATAAGGCGGATGAACAAGCTAAACACACACAAACACACGTTAACAATGATACGGTTTAAGAAAGAGTGTATGTGAAGAGAATAACTTGAACAACCAACCCTCAAATGAGGGTTTACAAGAGTTTATATAGGCAAGGAGCTAGGGCAACACTCCCTCTCCTTCCCTATTCCTTATTGGGCTAGGATCAAGCTTATGGGCCTTCTACATAAGCTTGACCTTAAACAAACATAAAGGCCATAATAAAGCTACCTATTACATATGAAATATAAATACTTGAAATACTGTTTAGGAGTGATTCCAACAATCTCCCCCTCAAGTATATATGAATGAAAACGGTGAAGGCGTTGATGTAATAGTAGCTGTGACGTCTTCTGACATTCTTCTTTCTTGTGAGAGGAATTGTCTTGATTCGAACAATCTCCCTAGTGTAGAGAGATCGTTATCTTTGAACAGTTATGCTTTGACGTCATCTTTAACTTTGTTCTTTGATCATTGTTCTTTGGGGTGAAAGTGATTGTATGTTGTTGTCTGCATCAGTCTGCCTCAGGTCTGCTTCGCTGCTCCAGTGTCTCCACGTCATTCTTCAACATGCTCACACGCTCTATGACGTTGGAATTCAATACTGATGAAGTTCTTTAAATCTTTATCATTGTAGATTCTTTGGTTTGACGAAGAATCATTCTGACGGTTGTGTTGCTTTTGAATAGAACTTCCATTAGTGTTGATGCTGGCGTGAGCATGAGAAGAATCAGCAATAAGCGGTTTCCGGTTTCCGTAAAAAGAAAACATTTCAAACGGTTAGTAATAAGCGGTTTCCGGCACTTACAAGTTTGAACTTCGAGAGTGTTAACAGCATAGTGTGAAAACACAACTCTAATTCTTACAGAGGCCGTTCCTGAACTGGAGTCCCACAAGTGAGATAACGCGATGTACCGAAGTACATCTACAGTTCAGATGAGTCGCTGAGGTACACCGAAGCATCACCTCACGACTGTAGACCGTTTGAGACACACTCCGCGTAATCCACGGGGAGTTACCGAAGTGACCTGCTGTCAGGGCTGTTTGATGTTGACCCTGGCAGGAGTTTCCATTCAATCATTGAGGATCACAGATGTGAACCTCTCATAAATGTTCTCGACAGATTGCTAAGATCTGTGAAGGACTCGATATGAACCACTGATGATCTTATTAGTTGATCAATCAAGTGATTAAATGTCAAGTGTACCTAAGAGATCTTTTGATGAATCTCGTGGCTCTAGACTCAATAGTGCGTTTTGGTTTTCCTGAGCGGAGACAAGGGAGAGGGTCTCCTTCTTCAATACCAGCGATCTCTAAGAGAAATCCAATAGTTTATGTAGGGTTCCCTGTGAGAATGAAACAAGCTTCTGTTGAGAGAAACTTGAGTGGCTAAGAAGGTTTAGTGCATGCGTCACTGGGTCCATGACGACTTTTAATCTTCAATACCGGTGTCACTAAGTGACAACCAGTAGCATATGAATTGAACCCGGTGTCTGCCCTAAGTTGAATAATCTGGAGGGCTATTTCTTTTCACCCTTTACTTTACATTTCTTTTTGATTCTTCAACTCCTTCTTTCTCCGATTCTCATTTTCTCCTTTTTATAATCATTCCTTAGGACTTTTAACACTAACTAATGGTAGTGTCCTTGGGTAGATCCCTCCGGCTCTGGCGGATCATAGGACGGTTATTCCTAACCTTAGTCACCTTATAACTCCATGACTAACCTATGTTTGCCATTATAACCACTGTAAGTTAAAATCTCTCTCAAAGGGTTTGTTAACGAAAAACATGTTTGAACCACAGTGAGAGATGAAGTTTTGCATAAATACTCCCCCTCCACATGTGCTTAATAGTTTTAATGGTTAAATGCACAGTGAGGAAAGAGCACGCACTTTTTGAATTGATCCACTAAAGATAGACAATCTCCCGCGAGACACGGTTACGTTGAATAGTTAAAGAGATATATTGTCAGCTTTTAGGTGACAACTAGCTCTAACAACTACCTTGAAGGTGTAGACAAACCTTGGAAGGTTGTCAAACCCGTCAGAGTTCATGTCTATCAAAAGTTTCTCGAATGGTACTTTCTACTCAGACAAGTCCTTTGCGAGACACGTTTACATCACTAGCGAACTAGCTTGAAATTATTACCCGTCCAGGACAAGTCTTTTCGAGTTACACACAGTTTAGTACCGTCAATTCGTTGGTTAAGTCTGAGGTACACAGATTCATTTGCATTTTGTACAACATATTTCTTATCACACAATTTTCTCCCCCTCAAAAATGGCATATAAAAATGTTATTTTTGAACGGTTTGTGAATAAATATGACCATTTTGAGTGTTGCGGGAAGAGTGACCACTGTGAACAATTTGTGAACAAAGTTTTCATCAAATACTCCCCCTCAATTAGTGATATAAACGGTTGAGGTTTTGAGAAATCTTATGGGGAAGTACTTGTCTTTTTGAGCAAAACCTTGAAAAGTGAAAGGTTTGATAGGTTTTACTCAAAAATAAGAAGCTTTCGCTCCTTTTATAAGGATTGTGGCACTGAGGCGTACCACAGGGTCCTTTCTTGACAGATACGGGTTGTACACTGTTATGTGTGCACAAGCCATTTACATATATAATCACTCATCCAAAATTATATGAAGGAAACCATTTAAGGGGTACCAGGAAGTACAGTGATATTCCCAGGAGTGCGCACCGGGCGTTGAAAGCCGATGATGTTTCTCCTGAGTCGACCACCAACATAGCTTTCCAATCGTCTGAACTGATCCCTTCTGAACAACCGTTCATCAATCATGTTGATGATGCGTTTCACATCCCTCCTGTCCTGAGAATTCCAGCGTTTAGGATTCCCAACTTTCAGGCGTATATCCTTCAATCTGTACGCCAATCCATCCCTAACCATCTTCAAGGTATGATCCCCAAATTTGTGGAGCTCACTACACGCCATTAAGCAGTTTCTTCGAAGTTCACTGCGGTAAACCACGCCGAAAGGTTTGCTGATGAGCGTGAGTTGTTTAAGCTGGTTGATGTCGGGAAGATCAAGCTGTGGTGGAGTGAAGTTTACACGTTTCTGATATGATTCAACAGCCACCTGGATATCTTCGACACGTTCTTTGATCACGATGCGTCTAATGAAGATGAGAATTGACTTGATAAATTCACGTTGAACTTCAGTCGAGAATTGTCTCATACGACCCTGTACTTTGGCAAGATACATGTCTTCGATGTCGTTGAGGGACAAGTTCTCAAAGTCAGCTTCGGAGAATCCATAGTCCTGTTCATCTTGTCGTTTGACTATGATATTCTTTAAGAATGTGTAGTCCCACTTAGACTTGAGATCAATGTGTTTGATGGCCACGATGTCCTTCGAGCTATACACTTCATGTTGAGACTTCTGAACCAGGCAGCTTCTGTAGTAGATTCTTCGGCGTTCAGGCCAATGATGAATCCCATATAATGCATCTTGGTCGTATGCTTGCATGTTTTCAGAAAACAAGTGAGTTGCACGTTCCTCGATAGCTATGCAGTTAGAGTAAATGGCCGCTGGGAATGGAAGAGTCAATGATGTAGTGTATTTTCTCGAACCATCGCCACCATGGAGAAGAAATTCCAGGTCTTTGTTGAAGAAATATCGGAAGGGAATCCTTGGTTCGTCTGCTTGTCCAATGGTCGGTAGAGGTTTGGTCCAGTCGGTGTAGTATGGAGGGTTGTCCCTTTGTGTGAAGTCAATGTTTGCTTCCGGATTGAGCCAATCCATGTTGTTGGACATAGCTCGAGCGATGTTCTCAAGATGATATTCGACCTCGAGGGCGCTTTCAGAGCTGTCTTTCCATAGTTGAAAAGCTTCATTTTTGATTCGCTTCAATTCAGATTTCGTCATTTTCTTCACATGGAACTTTTCTTGCAACAGTTTTGCATGCTCCAATGTTGAACCGACTGCCAATTCTTGACCTTCATCAGGGTAGGGAGTTTGATTGACAAGTGTGGAGAACCATTCAAACTCTTCGGTTTTATCGTCATCTAGCCATGTTACGACTCCGGGCTGAGTCGTATGCTTCTTCTTTTTGGAAGGCTTTGATGATGATCCTGGTTTCTGCACTTGTTTGGGTGAGGTGGGTTGTTGTCGGGGCTCAAGGACCTCTTCATCGTCACCACCCGAATACTCAAAGTAGTCACCAGTTGTATGAGTCAGGGGTGGTAACTCGGAATCGTCCCGAGGTTTATCAGTAGAAGACCGAGGTGGAGGAGACTTTTGTTGAGAAGAAGTCCGTGGTGGAGGAGGTGGCATAGATGTAGATTGACCAGACTGCTTCTGACATTTAGGTGCAGAGTCCTTATCCTTATCATCGTCATCTCTTGGCCGTTTGGGTTGATCGGCTGACTCCTTGCATGATGAACTGAGTTGAAAAGCAAGTAGACCTTCGAA
>BPTQ01000009.1:57680122-57709207 GCA_019973895.1 Chrysanthemum seticuspe | reverse complement strand
ACCTCTCACTCGAGAAGTCGTCCACTCCGTATATCAAACCAACCTAGCTGAAGTCCTTAATCCTCTTGTCGGGAATTCAGACGTCCACATTACTACTGAACAAACACTAAGTCTCAGTGGCAGTGTCGTCAAACAGGAAACTGGGAAAGGTATCACAAGGTCTTGACAACCTACATCTAGAGTCCCTGTCAACGTCTCACTCATTCGTACAACTGTCTACGCATAACTTTGCCAAAACTACGCTTAACCCTGGATTGACCTTCATGATGAATTGTTACTTGTACAAACTTGTAAATAAACTAATCATATCATCACGAATCCAAAAATGTCACTAATAAACTTAAATCGTCTGATATGTTGTGAACAATAAGTGATAAAATAAACTTTAAAACTTAAAGTTAACTAACTCACGAAATTTTTCCCGACATCATTAAACTATTGAACATACAAGTGACTTAGGACTCGTAACAATCATTATCACTGCACATTCAATAACTAGGCAATAAGACCTTCTGTTGACTAACATTATGTCTTTCGATATGTTGGTTCTTTTGGCTAATGTTATTTCAGATCACGACATGGCTGAACAAATGAATGTGGATGCACCTGAAGTTCTCTCCATTGCTGATATCTATCCTCATGGCTATCCTATGAAGATAGGAAAGAATAACCTCCGGGTTGACTTTGACACCCTCACTTGCTCTGAATCTTCGTGTTTAATAGCTATTGACATTCTGAGGACTCATCCGTATCAGAACATGCTTACTCACTCTGCAACTGTCCCTGAGATCTACATCCAACAGTTCTGGAACACTATGGAAAGGGTCAAAGGACAAACTGCTGTGACGGTGACTCTGAATCACAAACAAGTCATCATTACACCTGCAGACTTAAGGGCTGTTCTCCTAATTCCTGAAGTCGATCCAACCAAACTATATGCCTCACCTGCTGAAGAGCTCACTCTCCAATTCTTAATCGATATCGGTTATGACGAGGCTACAGGAGTAATCAACAAGCACTCTCACGTAGAGCTTAAGAGTATTCCTCAACCCTGGAGAACTCTCTACATGATCATCACCAAGTCTGTTTCTGGTCGTGACAGCGGCTATGAGCACCCCAAGCTCATGGAACTGCAAATATTCTGGGCATTGGTCAACAAGAAACACATCGCTATCGAAGCTCTGATTTGGGATGACATGATGTCATTTCTCAACAAACTTGGCTCAAAGATTCCCTACATCAGATATACCAAATTGTTGATCCAAAGAGCACTTAGACTTCATCCTGACATTCCCAAGAGGCTCAATGACCCCGACAATCACGACATTTTGACGGAACCTATTCTATCTGTAAGAATCAAGGAAACGTCTACAAAGAAACAAGGTGTTGTGCTGCCAGATTTTCTTCTAACTGAAGATGTCAGAAAGCTCGAAACGTACAAAAGATATCTGGAAGCAGTCAAACAAGGCAAAGTTGGTCATCTCGACAAAAAATTGGTTCGCGGTTTTCTAGACAACTTTATTTATCAACCACTTGTGAATGGTCAACAACTAAAGTTAAACTAAAGAAACCGTAAATGCAATAATCCGAGGTAGGACAGTTATATTCCCGGGTCGTTTATTCCCCAACGAGGTTGTGATATCCTGTGATTGAACGAATGTGTTATATAGTTTAGTTGATCAGGAATAGGTTTATGATTGATTTGTCACAATACTAAAAGTATAAATAACTCAAATGAGTTATATCAACTAATAAGTACAATCAAAAACCCTAGAAACGTAAAAGGTATAAAAACGTACGTTTAAATTAAATTAAACGTAAACAAATCGATTATAACTATAGTAGGGATTTGCATGTCTTAGCGACTTAAATGCAAATTAAAGAAAATTAAAAAGTTAAAATCTATTAAATAAACGCTATCACTATTTTTAAAGTGATGAACGGTTAAAACCTAAAACGTACGTTTTAATAAAATTTCGTAAACGTACAAAAATAAAAGTAAAAAGTGATCAATATAAACCCCACAAATGTGAAATTTATATTTTTGAGATCCTAAGAATAAAAGAAAATTATTAGAAAAAGAAAATTATTTATTTAACTTATATATTATTTATTATTTAATTAATTATTATTTAATACTATTTATCAATACACTATTTAATTAGAAAACTAAAATAAGGCTAGAAAAATAAAATTAAAAACTTAGAAAAATCTAAAATATTATAAAACTTATTTAAAAACTAAAAATATATTTATTATACTATTATTCTATTTAATATTTAATTAATAAGTAATTAAATTAAAATTAATTCTAAAAATTACTAGATGACAAAAGAAAAATCTAGAAAAATTTATAAAACTACTTTAATATAAAAGAGATTTAATAAAAATATAAAAATACCGAAGTGCTTATAAATAAGCTAAAAAGAAAATTAAATAGATATTTTCTATTAAATAGAAACTATTACTATAAGTATTTTTGGCTTTTTGTGGTTTTTATTTTATAAAACTATTAAAATACTTAAAATAAGAAACTATTACAAAAACAATTAACTTGGAAACTCAGAATAAGCACTGAAAGTGCTTATTTGCCCCAACAGTTGACTTTTCTGTTGACTTAGAAGGAAATAAGCTCAAATAAGCTTATGTGGGGTCCACTATGGTAGATTCTGGTTCCAATAAGTTACTTGGACTTGAATAAGATAGACTTGATAATATAAGCTCACTGAATAAGCCAAAAGACCACAATAAGCACTTGCTTATTTGGTTCCTGAGACAGAAAATGGGACAACCTTGTGAGGTAATTCCAGGTGGGGTCCACAGGTTCCAAGGTCAAACAAATAGTCAAAACTTCAACCCTGGTAGGAGGGGGTTGGAAGAACCAAGATTTAGGGTGTGGGACCCACTGATGAGCTCAGAAAAAGCTTGTGAAGTGAGGGGTCCAAACTGAGTTCACTCAGTTTTCTGAGTGAGTGAAATAAGCTAGTAAGCTTGGTAAAAGCTTTAAAACAAGCTTAATAAAGAAAATAAAAAGATTAGTACTGTGTATATATGGTATATTAACAAATATGAACAAGTGTGTTCACTGGATTTGGCTAATAAGCTTGGAATAAGCTTTTAAGCACTTCCAATGAAAATGAGATCCAAACACCCTAGACAGGCAACCAATATGGCCAAATTGAGCTTATGAAATAAGCTCAATAGAACTTATTGAATGCTTAACTATAAAGTGGGGCTGGTAAGGATTCCAAATTGCCAAAGCTTGACCAATGGGGACCACTGGGTAGCTTTTGAGGGGCTTATGAAGTTGAGTGGGTTGACTGAGTTTACTCAGTTAACTGAGTGAATGGACAAGCTTAAGCTGATATGCAGCCCTAGTAAAAGGCTTTGAAAATGAAAGTTAAAGCTTGAACTGTGTAGATGAGCTGCTTAGCTTCTTAATGAGCCAAAGATCACAAGCCAAAGCTTATTGATGAGCTTATGATGGGCTTGTGGTTTTGCTTGTTTACACTGTATGATCAGTGTAGTGTTTGATTTTATAGGCACAAGTTAAGGAAAAATAAGCACTCCAATTTAAGCAGTTATGGCAAATAAGCACTTAATTATAGCAACTAGCCACAAGGGCATTACAAACAACCAAATTACACAGATAAACAAGCACTATACAAGCTTATGCAAACGTGTGAAAGTAGCATGCATTCTGTGAGACAGAGCAAGTCTATGAGAAATTACTAACAAATAAGCACTATTTCAGCACTGTAACTGGCTAGATAAAATTTATACCAAATATGATTAAGGAGAATAGCAACAGAATATTTAAAACCTACAAGCTCAAGACCTAATATCAATTACCAAGTTCACAATTTAGATCCAAAGTTGATTCAAAAATAACTGTGACTGAAAAATTGACTTTTTACATTAACCACTACTTTGACTAATCTGAGCTTTGATACTAATTTACTGATTAAGTATGTTGTATTAAGCTATGATAAAGCTAAATTAAGCTAGAGTATCAACTTTTAAGCTAGTATGGTAATTATGGAACTTATTACTCTAACAGTTAACTTGCTAGATTAGATTACAAACTATTTTGACTTTTAACTAATGAGACCTATGTATTATGACAGAAATGGACTATGATGATCTAGATAAACATGCAGCAACAAATATCAAGGACAATAACATGCATAAACTCAGATAAGCAGCTTGATCCAAACACACCTTAGCAAGGCAGTTTGTATGATTAGTGTTACAAATCCAAAAATTACAACATGAAACTGATTCCTAACACTTGATTATGATGTAATTAGATCAAATGAACACAAAAACACAGCAATTAATAACTATAGCCTATTAATCACTACTAAGCTATTTTAACTGTCTAACTAAAAATTATTATCAACTATGATTTCCAACTAACAACCTACTGATTTTACTCTATATTATCACTAACTACTAACAACTAAGCATGAAACAAGAGAGATTATACTAAAATAAGAACTAGTACAGTAAATGGCAAAAATCAAGAGATAAGCTTACAACTTGAGTTAAGGCCAAAATCTGAGAACCAAGAACTGAGTACCACACCTATATGCTCTCCACAGAGCTCTAAACCAAGGCAATCCAAGATAGCACTTGCTCCTTTGCTTTTTCACAGATTTCTATTTTTTTATTTATTTTCTATTTTCTATATTTTTGGTATTTTTCTACTTTATTGATTGTTGATAGTTAAGATGACTTAAAAGCTTGCTAAAGCTTACTGAGAGCTTAGTAGTGTTATTTAAAGTCCTCTAAACAACAATCATCAACAGAAATTAAAAGACTAGTAATGAAAATGGGACAAAGTTGAAATTCTGAAAACTTGAAAGATAGATTGAAACTGAGTAACCAAGTTTGTTTATTACACTTTAGCAAAGGTAATTAACAACTGAGAACAGAAATTTAAAGATTACACTAATGATACAAACTACTTTGATTAACTACGATTGATCATAAACTAAGTTAAAATTATGATGCCTCTCTCTTCTGTCTTCCACTGATATTTATCACCATTTTTCATCCCACTAGCTTAAAGATCTTTTCCCACTTCATCTGAGCCCTTGAAAGTCTGTATTTGATCTTGACCATTCAAATCCAATTTTGGCGCCAAATCTCTCTTCGTGGAATTTAGCAGTTCTGTCACAATTAATGTATCTTGGGAGTATATGGAAGAGTAAAGGGCAAGTTTGATGTAATTTTGGACCAAGTTGGGTGGTTTTGCTCAATACTATGGGCTTGTATGTGAACAGTGGTGGTTTTGAGGTGAAAATGGGTGGGAATGGCATTTATTGTGGGGGGTGGTAGTGGCAGAGGTGATGGAGAGTGGGTGAAAAGTAGGGATGAGCTGGAGATGGTGAGGTGTTGAGTTACAGGTGGAGGGGGAAGAAGAAGGAGAAGAGGAAAAACGGGGTGCGTTTGGTTTGTATTATTTGACCGGGTCTTGGGTTGGTTGACCGGGTTAATAGTTGGGCTTGGTTAGGCTTAGGATTGGATTGGGCTTAGATAATATATATAGGATCCATTTGGTTTGTATGGCTTTAAAGCCCAAGGACCAATCATGTAATTCCTACAAAGCTGAGGGACTGAACCTGTAAAATATCCAAAGTAATCACAAGGACCAATCATGTCAAATAAGAATAGTATAAGGGTGTAGTTTGATAAATTTCCATTTTTAAAACCCTAAGGACCATTTTTGACAGTTTTGCAAAGTTGAGGGACCAAAGTTGTAATTTTGAGATTTTTAACTTCAAAGGATTATTTTGAACAACTTGTGAATCCCAAGGACCTAAAATGATATTTTTACAAGTTTTGATTAACCAGGGACTAGATTTGCCAATTTATCAAAGATCAGGGACTGAAACTGTAAATTATGTATGTTTTGCATGTTTTTCATCAGATTTCATCCCTTTTGCACTTTAATACCTAAAAACATAATTTGGAGATAATTTCAATATTTTGAAGCATATTTGTATGTTTTCAGATATTTTTGTAGCTTAAATGTGAACGAAATGATGAGTATTTAGACACTCATCAAAAATCTTCTGGTACACCTGTAAGGAGAACCAGAAAAGGAAGTGCTGGAAGTGTAACAAGTACAGATAGTCAAAGGAATGTTCCAAAGAAGAAACCTATTCCAAAAAGGAAACCCACCCCTAAGAAGAAAGTTCCTTCTCTGGAAGCCACTCCGATCCTTTCACTTGAACCGCAAAGACAGCTCAGAGACGAGGACTCTGAGGCTACTGACACAGATAAAGAGATCACATACTCTGAAACTGCAAAGGATGAAAATCCCTCAGTACCAAAACCTCCAAGTCCTCAAACTATTAAAGGGAAGACTCCTGCACTTGTACCTCAGGATGAAAGCTCTGAAGATGAAGAAGAGCAATTGGATCAAGCATACAGGAAGAAGTTTCACAAAGTCAGACACCTTCAAAAGGCCGAAGAATTTGCTAAAGATCCAATGGGTGGCCCCGGAGGATCAAGTGGAGCTGCCCACTCCTCTCCAGATCCTGATGCGGTTAATCGACCCGATAAGGGATCTGGTGCCACCACTCTTCTGCAACAACAACAGCCTGTGGAGGACACTATTGTGTATGATTTTGAGAAACAGGTAACTGAGAAAGAAAAGTCTAGAGATGACGAGGATGATTATACAAAGTTTCTTCTAGACAGTCCAACACACTCAAAGGAGAAAAACTCTGAAACTCCTAAGGACATGAAGTCTCCTCATGTCTCCTCATCATCAGACTCTTCATCTCATTCATCACCACCACCATCACCGAAGTCAACCAGATCATCATCCAAATCCGTGAAGAAACCACCTAAATCTTGGATTTCTCAGTCTCATAAAAAGATTGTGAAAGCTGTCCAACTAGTCAGAAAGAAGGACATACTTTACAGAAAAATGAATTGGTTTGCTGACCAAATTCAGTACTTACATGATGAGAAAGACAAGATGGAAAAAGAAAGGGAATTTGTTCAGAAGTTCATGAAGAGTCATCAAAAGGAGGAACTGAATGAAATGATTGAAGGTTACACTCAAAAGTACCTTCAGGATATCGTTCCTAAAGTCCAAAAGGAACTGGAGAAGTCAGCAAGAGATCAAACCCACAAGTTTCTTCTCGACACTGTCCCCGGTGTGACTAGAGAAGTATTTTCCAGACAACTCACCCCTAACATCGTCTCATTGGTTAAACATACAATGGCCAAAGAAGCTGATCTCTCTGAATCTGAGTTAATCGCTAAACTAGTGATGCAAATGTCAAAGCGATCTGGAACGTTTACTTCGGATGAAGCAAAATTTTTCGAAGGTCTACTTGCTTTTCAACTCATTTCATCATGCAAGGAGTCAGCCGATCAACCCAAACGGCCAAGAGATGACGATGATAAGGATAAGGACTCTGCACCTAAACGTCAGAAGCAGTCTGGTCAATCTACATCTATGCCACCTCCTCCACCACGGACTTCTTCTCAACAAAAGTCTCCTCCACCTCAGTCTTCTACTGATAAACCTCGGGACGATTCCGAGTTACCACCCCTGACTCATACAACTGGTGACTACTTTGAGTATACGGGTGGTGACGATGAAGAGGTCCTTGAGCCCCGACAACAACCCACCTCACCCAAACAAGTGCAGAAACCAGGATCATCATCAAAGCCTTCCAAAAAGAAGAAGCAGACGACTCAGCCCGGAGTCGTAACATGGCTAGATGACGATAAAACCGAAGAGTTTGAATGGTTCTCCACACTTGTCAATCAAACTCCCTACCCTGATGAAGGTCAAGAATTGGCAGTCGGTTCAACATTGGAGCATGCAAAACTGTTGCAAGAAAAGTTCCATGTGAAGAAAATGACGAAATCTGAATTGAAGCGAATCAAAAATGAAGCTTTTCAACTATGGAAAGACAGCTCTGAAAGCGCCCTCGAGGTCGAATATCATCTTGAGAACATCGCTCGAGCTATGTCCAACAACATGGATTGGCTCAATCCGGAAGCAAACATTGACTTCACACAAAGGGACAACCCTCCATACTACACCGACTGGACCAAACCTCTACCGACCATTGGACAAGCAGACGAACCAAGGATTCCCTTCCGATATTTCTTCAACAAAGACCTGGAATTTCTTCTCCATGGTGGCGATGGTTCGAGAAAATACACTACATCATTGACTCTTCCATTCCCAGCGGCCATTTACTCTAACTGCATAGCTATCGAGGAACGTGCAACTCACTTGTTTTCTGACAACGTGCAAGCATACGACCAAGATGCATTGTATGGGATTCATCATTGGCCTGAACGCCGAAGAATCTACTACAGAAGCTGCCTGGTTCAGAAGTCTCAACATGAAGTGTATAGCTCGAAGGACATCGTGGCCATCAAACACATTGATCTCAAGTCTAAGTGGGACTACACATTCTTAAAGAATATCATAGTCAAACGACAAGATGAACAGGACTATGGATTCTCCGAAGCTGACTTTGAGAACTTGTCCCTCAACGACATTGAAGACATGTATCTTGCCAAAGTACAGGGTCGTATGAGACAATTCTCGACTGAAGTTCAACGTGAATTTATCAAGTCAGTTCTCATCTTCATTAGACGCATCGTGATCAAAGAACGTGTCGAAGATATCCAGATGGCTGTTGAATCATATCAGAAACGTGTAAACTTCACTCCACCACAGCTTGATCTTCCCGACATCAACCAGCTTAAACAACTCACGCTCATCAGCAAACCTTTCGGCGTGGTTTACCGCAGTGAACTTCGAAGAAACTGCTTAATGGCGTGTAGTGAGCTCCACAAATTTGGGGATCATACCTTGAAGATGGTTAGGGATGGATTGGCGTACAGATTGAAGGATATACGCCTGAAAGTTGGGAATCCTAAACGCTGGAATTCTCAGGACAGGAGGGATGTGAAACGCATCATCAACATGATTGATGAACGGTTGTTCAGAAGGGATCAGTTCAGACGATTGGAAAGCTATGTTGGTGGTCGACTCAGGAGAAACATCATCGGCTTTCAACGCCCGGTGCGCACTCCTGGGAATATCACTGTACTTCCTGGTACCCCTTAAATGGTTTCCTTCATATAATTTTGGATGAGTGATTATATATGTAAATGGCTTGTGCACACATAACAGTGTACAACCCGTATCTGTCAAGAAAGGACCCTGTGGTACGCCTCAGTGCCACAATCCTTATAAAAGGAGCGAAAGCTTCTTATTTTTGAGTAAAACCTATCAAACCTTTCACTTTTCAAGGTTTTGCTCAAAAAGACAAGTACTTCCCCATAAGATTTCTCAAAACCTCAACCGTTTATATCACTAATTGAGGGGGAGTATTTGATGAAAACTTTGTTCACAAATTGTTCACAGTGGTCACTCTTCCCGCAACACTCAAAATGGTCATATTTATTCACAAACCGTTCAAAAATAACATTTTTATATGCCATTTTTTAGGGGGAGAAAATTGTGTGATAAGAAATATGTTGTACAAAATGCAAATGAATCTGTGTACCTCAGACTTAACCAACGAATTGACGGTACTAAACTGTGTGTAGCTCGAAAAGACTTGTCCTGGACGGGTAATAATTTCAAGCTAGTTCGCTAGTGATGTAAACGTGTCTCGCAAAGGACTTGTCTGAGTACAAAGTACCATTCGAGAAACTTTTGAGAGACATGAACTCTAACGGGTTTGACAACCTTCCAAGGTTTGTCTACACCTTCAAGGTAGTTGTTAGAGCTAGTTGTCACCTAAAAGCTGACAATATATCTCTTTAACTATTCAACGTAACCGTGTCTCGCGGGAGATTGTCTATCTTTAGTGGATCAATTCAAAAAGTGCGTGCTCTTTCCTCACTGTGCATTTAACCATTAAAACTATTAAGCACATGTGGAGGGGGAGTATTTATGCAAAACTTCATCTCTCACTGTGGTTCAAACATGTTTTTCGTTAACAAACCCTTTGAGAGAGATTTTAACTTACAGTGGTTATAATGGCAAACATAGGTTAGTCATGGAGTTATAAGGTGACTAAGGTTAGGAATAACCGTCCTATGATCCGCCAGAGCCGGAGGGATCTACCCAAGGACACTACCATTAGTTAGTGTTAGAAGTCCTTAGGAATGATTATAAAAAGGAGAAAATGAGAATCGGAGAAAGAAGGAGTTGAAGAATCAAAAAGAAATGTAAAGTAAAGGGTGAAAAGAAATAGCCCTCCAGATTATTCAACTTAGGGCAGACACCGGGTTCAATTCATATGCTACTGGTTGTCACTTAGTGACACCGGTATTGAAGATTAAAAGTCGTCATGGACCCAGTGACGCATGCACTAAACCTTCTTAGCCACTCAAGTTTCTCTCAACAGAAGCTTGTTTCATTCTCACAGGGAACCCTACATAAACCATTGGCTTTCTCTTAGAGATCGCTGGTATTGAAGAAGGAGACCCTCTCCCTTGTCTCCGCTCAGGAAAACCAAAACGCACTATTGATTCTAGAGCCACGAGATTCATCAAAAGATCTCTTAGGTACACTTGACATTTAATCACTTGATTGATCAACTAATAAGATCATCAGTGGTTCATATCGAGTCCTTCACAGATCTTAGCAATCTGTCGAGAACATTTATGAGAGGTTCACATCTGTGATCCTCAGTGATTGAATGGAAACTCCTGCCAGGGTCAACATCAAACAGCCCTGACAGCAGGTCACTTCGGTAACTCCCCGTGGATTACGCGGAGTGTGTCTCAAACGGTCTACAGTCGTGAGGTGATGCTTCGGTGTACCTCAGCGACTCATCTGAACTGTAGATGTACTTCGGTACATCGCGTTATCTCACTTGTGGGACTCCAGTTCAGGAACGGCCTCTGTAAGAATTAGAGTTGTATTTTCACACTATGCTGTTAACACTCTCGAAGTTCAAACTTGTAAGTGCCGGAAACCGCTTATTACTAACCGTTTGAAATGTTTTCTTCTTATGGAAGCTCTGGAGCGGGATGATCGTGCTGATTCTTCTCATACTCACGCCAGCATCAACACTAATGGAAGTTCTATTCAAAAGCAACACAACTGTCAGAATGATTCTTCGTCAAACCAAAGAATCTACAATGATAAAGATTTAAAGAACTTCATCAGTATTGAATTCCAACGTCATAGAGCGTGTGAGCATGTTGAAGAATGACGTGGAGACACTGGAGCAGCGAAGCAGACCTGAGGCAGACTGATGCAGACAACAACATACTATCACTTTCACCCCAAAGAACAATGATCAAAGAACAAAGTTAAAGATGACGTCAAAGCATAACTGTTCAAAGATAACGATCTCTCTACACTGGGGAGATTGTTCGAATCAAGACAATTCCTCTCACAAGAAAGAAGAATGTCAGAAGACGTCACAGCTACTATTACATCAACGCCTTCACCGTTTTCATTCATATATACTTGAGGGGGAGATTGTTGGAATCACTCCTAAACAGTATTTCAAGTATTTATATTTCATATGTAATAGGTAGCTTTATTATGCCCTTTGTGTTTGTTTAAGGTCAAGCTTATGTAGAAGGCCCATAAGCTTGATCCTAGCCCAATAAGGAATAGGGAAGGAGAGGGAGTGTTGCCCTAGCTCCTTGCCTATATAAACTCTTGTAAACCCTCAATTGAGGGTTGGTTGTTCAAGTTTTCTCTTCATTCACATACACTACGCCTAACCGTCCCTTAGTTTATATGTGTGTGTGCTTGATACTTGTTCATCCGCCTTATCTCTTCTCTTATAAGCTTGTGTTGTAAAACTAGTGACCTAACAACACTAAGTAACACAGTTGTCACACTTAATTCTCCACATCATGAACCATTAATCACTACGCGTAGTGAACATGAATGTTGAGAATATGTGTATTAGGATTCACGAATCCCGTTTGTGTTGACCCGGTTAGGAAAAACAAGCGCACTATATTTGAGAACACTGGGTAAACGATAAATTACCTACAAGGGCCATAACAAACATGCCAATTGGTATTGGTACATGTTAACGTCTTGGTTTTCATGAGTTTAGTGCAATAATAATTGTTTTGTTTCCAACATTATGATTTTATAACAACGTAACCCACACTTAAACTATGTGTTCAACCATTTAATTATAAACCTATGGATTTCACTCGACCTTTTTGTTGACTTTTTAAGCATGTTTTTTTCTCAGGTCCATAATGTACGAGGCTGGCACGGAAGGGCATGGATGCATCAAGGAGGCTATAATATATTTTATCATTCGAAAAAGATCAAAGTTTTTATATTTATGTGTTATGTAAAACTCTAATATTTGAATAAATCGAATGATAGTCCTTTTCAAAACGACTCAGTTAGAGTTCGTTTTCTATTATTATAACTATTATACTATGAAATTGGGGGTGTTACATTGATTATGTTCTTGTTAGTACTTTTGTATTCATTTTTCACTTTCTAATTAAACCATACTTTTTTCCATGCATTAAGACCTTTTGTGGTGTATTACAAATTTTGTTTGGAGGAACTATAGTTACCGGACCAGGTAATTCCTATACGTAAAATTATAAAGTTACTGACACATAATTGCATGATAATAATTCTCTTTCTGTTACATGGTCTGCATAATTAGTGGCAAGATTGTTTTTTTTTCACATAGTCCTCCTGTTAATTGTTGTGTCTTATCTTGGTGCATATGTTAACATATTAGCGCATCTGTTAACATATTGGTGCATATGTTAACAGATTGGCACATATTAGTGCATCTGCTAATAGATTGGTGGGTCTGTTAACAGATCAGTGCATCTGTTAAACATTTAATTTATTTCTTTGCAAAATATAACTGAATTTTGGTTACGTTTGATCACAGGTGGAGGTTGCTCTAAAACTGTCAAAGATGCAAGAATACATTGGCCATTCTGCCCCTATTGTCATCACATAAATATACAATACATGATGTGGTTGATGTTAGCGAAACATGTGTTTTTCGTGTTTTTATAGCAATAAAGTTAGTGTTTCATCCGTCTAGGCTTGTTTGTTAGTTTCACATGCATCTTCTATCTTTTTGGATGCTTGATAATGATTAAGGTTTTCTTTTTTTTTTCTTTAATAATTCAGCATTCTATCTTGAGAACCCTTATATCAACAATATTACAAATTTTCACCTTTTTGTTTTAATGTGAACTGAAGTTTTGAGTTTGGTTCATAGCTTAAATAGGAACATTTGAATAGATTTTAAATTCATGTTATAATTCGTTACGCGTTTAGTTTTTCTAGATACGAGTTATTCATCAACGGTTATGCATTCAATTGAGCCGTTGTGTTAAGTTATTGTATGTGAATAACTTAACATCAATGTTACGGAAAACAATGTTTAGTTGACACATCAATCTTACAGAAAACAATTGTATCACGTTAATACAACTATGATGCGCGTTGTTTATAGCTATGCCGCATCGTTTGGTGCATCCGTTTTGTTTATGTTAAGTGCATCAGTTTATGTAAAAAAATAGTGCATTCATTTGTGAAAAAAAATTGCATCAGTTTAGTACTTATGATTCTTTATTTTTTACTTGAGTGCTACTTCTAAATATTTGTCGTAAATAACAAAAGATATAATAAAAAAACAATCCATACATGACGGTACAATAACAAGTTTAGCATCATAACCAATGTATCAAAGTGCTTTTACAGTTTGGTGCATCAATGAAGAAAAACATTCTAAAAAATCTTTAAATAGAGAAAACATAATCCTTCTGGAACATGAGTGTGGATTTCTCCAAAAATTCATCAGAATATGCCGTCATAGTAGAAACTTTTGGTCTACGAACTTTAAATCATCTTTCAACTCGTTTTGCATTTGCAAGGACATTTAATCCTGAAACGTAGTAAACTTTGTATTATTAAAGACACTAAAAATGAATGTCTCCTCATAATGTTAATACTCATGAGTCAGTTTGCAAATATGGTGTGAAACGTAAGAAAGGATACAAGAAGAGTGTAAAAGAAACAGTAATGAAGCTTATAACTTCTATAACCAAATTCTATTAAAAAAAAAACAAACAAACAAACAAACAAACAAACTTTTCAAAGATCACGCCTTTAGATATATCATTCTTATATAAAGGCGGAACAAGGTAACATACATTATATTGGTTTCAATCATGCCAAAAAGATACTAAAACGTATCGTATCTGACAAGCTTATGCTAAAATTAAAGCATCACAATTATAAAATATGATTTATACATTTTATCCAACACATACAACTACAAATACAAAAGCGTGTTTCACTAAAAAAACTAACCTAAACAATTAGATAAGCAGTTATAAAATTAGTGCATTAAGTTATAAAATATCATTAAGAGATTTTATCAAACACCTTGTGTGGAGTTTTTTGTAAACACATTTTCCATGTCTTTCGTTAATACAAATAAACCGTAAAAACGTTTATTAATATTTAGCGATCTCTTTGTGTTTTGTTCATAACAAATATAATGTTATCATAAGTAAAATTATAAGGATACATGTTATTTTTGTAAAGCATTTACATATAGTCATTTAATACAAATTGTTGTAATAATTCATTTGTTGTAATAGTTTGTTAGGATGGGTAAAAACCACAACCCATGACCTATACCCATGGAGCATATCCATAACCCATGGAGTTAACCCATACCCATTGACTAGATGCATTGCATCTATTAGATACATTATATCTACTTAGATACCCTTGGTTCAAACCATAACCCATGACCCATGACCCATAACCCAAAAACCCATGGGCAAAGAGGAGCGTCTCACGGATCCCTGGAGTTACACTAGACGGATCCCTCAAGCAAGAGATATATGGGATCTGTGCAACAGTGGCAAGAATTTTCCTATAAATAGAGAGTCATTTCTTCTTTTTTACTTACCCCTCTTCTTACAAACTCTCTCATACATTCTTACACTCTTCTAACAAAAGATCACTTGATCTAGAGAGTTGTTCTTCTTTCTTCTATTGTGATTCTCATATAGGTCCTTCTCTAAGGCGATATCACGAGCATTATACAAGTCATCCAAGCAAGGGGTCCTTGATTGATTTGTTCCTCCCCAAGATTTCTGTAGCGAAGATCTTGTATTTCATATTTCACATATTTGTTGTGTTATAGTAGTGTTGTTTTGGTCCTCCTCGGTATTTAGCTTTGTACCGGAAAAAGGTATAAGCAACGTTGTGAAGGCTTCTCCGCCAAGTTGAAGGAGTTTGTTGACATAGTGCTTGAACTCTCGAGTAGGTGACTCGGGGGAGTGTAGTAGGGCAAGGAAGGTGTCCTTGTAGCCGAACCACTATAAATCGGTTGTGTCATTTCTATCCTTTACTTTACTTACTTTACTTTCATTACTCTTAGATCTATACTATCTCTTCATTCATACGATTTCACATAACATCGAATCTAAAAGTTTTTGAAATTAACTTAAAATCGACAAAACTATTCAACCCCCCTTCTAGTTTTCCACAATTGGCATCAAGAGCTAAGTTTATAAAAGTTTTAAAGTAAACCATATTTTAAAAACTTTTCGATCACTATAGGTTCTGAAAATTACAAGGAAGGGAAATCCATGCAACGACCTCCACTACTTGAAACTAATGGTTTTATATATTGGAAAAATAGATTCGAAACGTATGTGAAGTCTAAAGATATTGATCTTTGGTACATCATTGTTGAAGGCGATTTTGAAGCCACTGCAAAAGATGAAAATGGAAATTTAGTTAACATACCTCATGATAAACTCACCGATGATATTAAGAAAAAGCTTTCCAAAAATAGTGAAGCTAAAATGGTTTTATATAATGCTTTACCCAAAAAGAAATTCGAAAGAATTTCCATGCTTAAAACCTCTAAAGAAATTTGGAATTCTTTAGTTGTAACTCATCAAGGTAACCAACAAGTTAAAAACAATAAAATAGATTTATTTGTTCAACAATATGAACAATTTTCAATATCGGATGAGGATACTATAAATCATTCTTTTGCTTACTTTAATACTATAATTACATCTTTACAAGCACTTGATGAATCTTTCTCTAGTCTCAATCATGTTAGGAGATATCTAAGGGCACTTCCATCCAAGTGGAGATCTAAGGTGACGGCTATCGAAGAATCAAAAGACTTGTCAATCCTCACTCTTGATAAACTCATAGACAATTTAAAAGTGTATGATCTTGTCCTCGCTAAAGATTCTGAAGCCTCAAAAGTGAAAGAGAAGCACAAATCTCTTGCCCTTAAAGCCAAGAAGGTCTCAAGCGATGAAGAGAACTCCTCTTCGGATAGTGATGACGAGGAGTATGCCATGGCAGTAAGGGACTTCAAGAAGTTCTTTAGAAGAAAGGGAAGATACGTCAAGCAACCATATGACGACAAGAAAGGATTCCGGAAAAGCAAAGAGGACGAGAAGGCAAGGGATGATCGCGCTTGCTTTAAATGTGGGGACCCAAACCACTTTATTAGTAAGTGTTCCAAACGTGATGAACAAAAAGCATTCGTGAGCGTTTCATGGGGAATGAGCGAGGAGGGAGAAGAAGAAATTTGTCTCATGGAAAATGACGAGGTATGTCACGAATACTATAGTAGTTCATCATTAGATGATGACTCATTGCATAATGAATATGATAAACTTTGCAAAATTAGTTTAAAAGTAATCAACAAAAACAAGTTTTTGAAAAACCAAAATCAACGTTTAGAAAAGGAAGTCATTGAGTTAAAAGCAAAATTAAAACACTTGTTGATCAACTTCAAACACTTGTTGATCATCTAGACTCTAAGATTGCTAGAATGAATACTAATACTCTAGATATGATATTAGATAGTCGTAAAACAGGAAACAACCAAAAAGGTTTAGGTTTTCAGCAACTTGATGCGTCAACTAGTGAAAACAAAGAAACACAATTCGTAAAAGCAATAGAAAAACAAACCACTATAGTCACGGATCCCACAGATCCCACAAAAAGGGAACCGGCTAGTGTACAGCCAGGGATCCGTGGGTCTGCTGAAGCAAAAAGTTGTAATAATATAGCTTCCTCATCTAGAACTGATTTTGTTATTGTTAATAAGAAGAAACCAACCCATGTTACCATTAGACAAACACATCCTAGACAAAATCAAAGTACACAAGAAACAAAGGTCCATCATTTTCAAAACCAAACACATGTAGGAGACCTAATAATGTCTATTCGAGAAGTAACCATCAAATGGGTTGGAATCCAAATATGCAAAACGGTTTTCAATTTCAAAACTTTGCACCATGGAACACATACTCTCCTTTTCCATATATGCCTAACATGAATGGAATGTTTAACACTAATGGACCCATGAACAAATGGGGACCAAACTTTTGAGTTAATTGTTTTCTTAGGTGTGCTTAAAGGTCGACCAAGATCCAGATGAATGGATCAAGGATAGCGGGTGCACGAGGCACATGACTGGCAATAAAGATTTATTTTCCACATATGAATCCTTCAATGGAGGAAATGTGGTATTTGGAAATAGCAAAAGCAAAATCATCGGTAAAGGTACGATTTCTAACAAATCTCTAACCATTAACGATGTGTGTCACGTAGAAAACCTAAACTTTAACCTCTTAAGTATAGGACAAATATGTGATAAAAAGTGCAACATACTTTTTAATGAAACCAGTAGTAAGATATTAAAAAACGGTATCACTATAGGTAGAGGAATTAAGAAACATGGAGTCTATGTCATTAAAATCGGTAATGAACCTCAAGACAAACTTTGTCTTACTTCTAATATGCGACTTCTTCAATCGCTATCATCCAAAGATGTAGTAAGAGATCTACCAAAGCTAAAAATATGGTCTCTACAATTAAGTGTCTAGAATTACTACACATGGATTTATTTGGTCCATCCGCCATCCAAAGTTATGGAGGCAACTAGTACACTTTGGTTATAGTGGATGATTACTCTAGGTACACATGGACTAAATTTTTAAAGAACAAAACTGAAACATTCGATTACTTTGAAATATTAGGTAAGAAAATTCAAAGACAATTAGGAAGTCCTATAGTGTTTATTAGAACGGATCATGGTAGGGAATTCGATAATGAAGTGCAATTTGGAGCCTTTTGTGACGCTAATGGTATTACTCACAACTTCTCGGCTCCTCGCACTCCACAATCGAATGGGGTAGTTGAAAGAAAGAATAGAACCCTACAAGAAATGAGTTGCACCATGTTAAATGTGCAATCCATTCCTCAAAGGTTTTGGTGCAATGTCGTTGATACATCAACTTACATACTTAATCGAGTCTTAATTAGACCATTTCTAGGTAAAACTCCATACGAGTTACTTCGAGGCAAAAAGCCTACGTTAGATCATTTTAGAGTCTTTGGTAGCAAATGTTTTCTACTTAACACTAAAGAACCTTACAAAATTTGATCCTAAATCAACCGAAGGTATCTTTTTAGGTTACTCTCCTAATAGCAAAGCTTACGTCATATTAAATAAAGAAACAATGAAGGTTGAAGAGTCACTAAACGTAAAATTTGATGAGAGTCCACCCAAACCTACGCTACCTCTTGTCGATGACGAGATTGTCGAGAGTGAAGCTATTTAAATAAAGAAAAAGACAAACGAAGAAGAAGAACCTTTAAATAATGAAATCATCAATATTAAAAAGTCTAAAGATCACCCCGAAGATAAGGTCATAGGAAAATTAAACGAAAGAACCTTAAGGTCTCAAGTCCAAAACCAAAGTAGCTTATTTTGTTTTGTCTCAACCATAGAACAAAGAATACACAAGATGCCATAAAAGATGAAAGTTGGGTAATGGCTATGCAAGAAGAGTTAAATCAATTTGTTTCTAACGATGTTTGGACACTCGTCCCTCCACGTAGTAATCAAACCGTAATAGGAACTAAATGGGTATATAAAAACAAGTTAGATGAAAATGGTGTAGTGTCTAGAAACAAAGCTCGACTCGTTGCCCAAGGGTATAATCAACAAGAAGGAATAGACTTTGATGAGACCTATGCCCCCGTGGCTAGATTAAAGTCTATAAGAATACTTCTTGCTTATGCTTGCGCTAATGATCTTAAGCTTTACCAAATGCATGTCAAAAGTGCTTTTCAAAATGGTTTTATTAATGAAGAAGTATATGTAGCTCAACCTCCGGGCTTTATCGATTTTGAAAAACCTAAACATGTGTATCAATTAAAGAAAGCTCTTTACGGTCTTAAACAATATGATAGACTCAAGTCATTTTTATCAAAAACAACTACACCATGGGGTTAGTTGATAATACACTTTTTACTAAGAAAAAGGAATCACATATAATCATTGTTCAAATATACGTAGATGATATTATATTCGGATCTACTCGTCAAGACATGTGTGATTATTTCTCTAAAATCATGCATGACGAGTTCGAGATGAGTATGATGGGAGAACTAAGTTTCTTTCTTGGTCTACAAATCAAACAAGTAGAAGATGGTATCTTCTTTAATCAATCTAAATACATAAAGGAGATGTTAAAGAAATTTGGTTTAGAAGAGTCAAAACCTATAAGAACACCAATGTCATCCGACACTAAACTCACAAAAGATGAAGACGACGAATCCGTTGATAACACAAAATACCGTGGCATGATTGGTAGTCTTCTCTACCTCACGGCTAGTCGGCCGGATATCATGTTTAGTGTTTGTCTATGTGCTAGGTTTCAAGAAGATCCTAAAACATCACATCTAGAAGCCGTCAAAAAAATATTTAGATACATCAAGGGTACGACTCAATTAGGATTATGGTATCCTAAGGGTACGGGGATAGAAACAATTGTATATGCAGATTCTGACCATGCAGGTGATTATGTTGATCGAAAGAGTACAAGTGGTGTATGTACTTTCATGGGATGTTGTTTAATATCTTGGTTCTCAAAGAAGCAAATGGCATTGGCCATATCAACAACCGAAGCCGAATATGTCTCCTCGGGCAAAGCATGCCAACAAGCACTATGGATGAAACAAGCGTTAGTTGACTACGACATTCATCTAAGTGACATAGCCATTCTATGTGACAACAAAGGTGCCATCGACTTAAGCAAAAATCCGATATTTCACTCTCGCACCAAGCATATAGAGATTCGTCATCACTTCTTAAGAGACAATGTTCAAAAGGGAAACATCTCTATTGAGAAGGTAGCATCCGAAGACAACATAGCCGACGTCCTCACCAAACCGTTGAAGCGGGAACAATTCAACCTACCTCGTCTTGGTCTTGGTCTCATGGAACAATCTTCGTAATTAGGTTTTAAACTCTACAAGGTATGTAAACACTAGCCTTCTTCTTTTTGAGTCTAGGATCTCTATTTCACACACAACTCACAAACAAATACGGGAATTTTCAAAACCCAAGATAGTTTTATCTACAACTCGTACTTTCATAATTTTTCCTTACTTTTTAAAGTAAGCTTTCTCTTACAACACGTAAGCTCATACCTATTTTTCTTAACCAGATTCTTCAAACAAAGAAACTTTTTCAAAATGCTTTCTAAAAGGATACCTCTTACCGTATCACTTTCATAAAAGCTATTTCTCACGTCTAGGACAAATCTTTCTTATTATTAATACAAAGAAAAACACGTTTTCATTGCATCTTATGTCTTTTGAATGCTAAATAGGACACATAACTAATATGTGTTTTCTGGTACATTCATTTAAGCAACAATGAATTAGGAGTACTCGGGTTATCTCACATAATAGTGTGCTTTTTCACTTCTAGTTCATTTTCCTTTTCTTTTTAGGAGTCGAGATAACCGCAAATCCAAATGGTTTGCATATAGGCACACACTAGGCACAAATGTTTCCAAAAAGAAAATTTTGAGCTGCCTGAGTCACCAGTACCACGGATCCCAGCATTAACGCTAGACGGTTCCCTCAAGGGATGGATCAGTGGGATCCGTGAGACAGAAGCTAAAATTATCTTCTATTTTTCTCACTTTGGATAGAAAACTTCTATATTTTCATCATTTTTTTTAGTATGTTACTTAATGCTTGTGTTCTCATGATCACATGCCTTGAATTCATATCTAATCATTAGATTTTAATCCACATTTTGGATCAAGCATTCATTACAATGCATTATTTTTCTATAAATAGGATTCCCAAAATGCTTGCATATTCATCACTCTCAAACTCACAAATAAACATAATCATGTCATCCAAAAGATCTTTCACAATAGATGAATCACCTAGTGCAAACAATCCTTTTCAAAAAATCCAAAATTTTGTCCTCCCACGTTCCAAAGTACCACCACCCAAATCTAGAAAAACCGCACGGATTAGCATCCGGCCTTGTTGCTTAGCAAAACCATCATCAAATGGTTCATCACCCATCAAATCTCCACCTAAGGTCACTCTTTTGGAACTCCTTAAGACTCCAACAAGATCCAACAAACCAACCAAAAAGAACTAGTCTTTTTAACACCTCCCACATCTCCAAACACAATCTTCAAAGACCTTGAAACCTCACCACCTTTAGCTCCCATTGCGTTACAAGAACATCTAGGTTCTTTTCCACCACTACTTCCAAACATTCCGGACTTTGATCCGTATTTTCCTACTTTTCCACCACAATTTCCGCAAGTCACAAAACAAACTAACCCAACTTCTGCACACATTACCCACATCACTTACATTGTGAACATTTCCAATTCAACAGGGATCTTGCAATAGAAATTAGGGAAGAAATGCGAGTCATACTTAACCTCATCCTTGATCGCATCAACATCATTACTCACTAAAACTTCCATCCATAACCTTATGCAAACATGGAAGGAATCATTTTATTTTTTTTAGTATTTTCTTTTGATCATTTTTAGAACAAGTCTTGTTCTTAGTTTTACATGCTTGTATGTGGCATAAATACCACTACAATTTGTTATTTTATTCCAAGGCTTTGTTTACATACCTTGGCTCCCAATCTTGATTCTCGTCAATCAAAAGATTATTTATGCATGTTACTACTAACCTTTTCTTTGTAGGTTTTATATTTTCTCACTTGACGCCCCATTCTAGGGAGAGCTACCGTCAAGGGGGAGTTAGAGATACGTGGAACTATTTTTCCCCATTTTATTTCTTCATTAGGGTCACTTTTTGTTTCGACAAAAAGGGGGAGAAGAAGTAAAACTTATGCTTTCAAAACATACATCTAATCTTAAGTTTTACTCATCATAACATTATGTTTAGTCATCAACAAAAAGGGGGAGATTGTTAATACAAATAAACTGTAAAAACATTTATTAATATTTAGCGATCTCTTTGTGTTTTGTAAAAAATTATACGGATACATGTTATTTTTTTAAAGCATTTACATATAGTCATTTAATACAAATTGTTGTAATAATTCATTTGTTGTAATAGTTTGTTAGGATGGGTAAAACCACAACCCATGACCCATACCCATGGAGCATATCCATAACCCATGGAGTTAACCCAAACCCATTGACTAGATGCATTGCATCTATTAGATACATTGTATCTACTTAGATACCCATGGTTCAAACCATAACCCATGACCCATGACCAATAACCCAAAAACCCATGGGCAAAGAGGAGCGTCTCACGGATCCCTAGAGTTACACTAGACGGATCCCTCAAGCAAGGGATCCGTGGGATCCGTGCAACAGTGGCAAGAACTTTCCTATAAATAAAGAGCCATTTCTTTATTTTTACTTACCCCTCTTCTTACAAACTCTCTCATACATTCTTACACTCTTCTAACAAAAGATAACTTGATCTAGAGAGTTGTTCTTCTTTCTTCTATTGTGATTCTCATATAGGTCCTTCTCTAAGGCGAGATCACGAGCATTCTACAAGTCATCCAAGCAAGGGGTCCTTGATTAATTTGTTCCTCCACAAGATTTCTGTAGCGAAGATCTTGTATTTCATATTTCATATATTTGTTGTGTTATAGTAGTGTTGGTTTGGTCCTCCGTTTTACGGACTCGGTATTAAGCTTTGTACCGAAAAAAGGTGTAAGCAACTTTGGGAAGGCTTATCCGCCAAGTTGAAGGAGTTTATTGACATAGTGCTTAAACTCTCGAGTAGGTGACTCGGGGAGTGGAGTAGGGCAAGGAAGGTGTCTTTGTAACCGAACCACTATAAATCGGTTGTGTTATTTCTATCCTTTACTTTACTTGCTTTACTTGCATTACTCTTAGATCTATACTATCTGTTCATTCATACGATTTCACATAACATCGAATTTAAAAGTTTTTGAAACTTACTTAAAATCGGCAAAACTATTCAACCCCCCTTCTAGTTTTCCACATCTTTATTTCTCAAATTTGCTTCAAATAATTAATTTTTATGAAGTGCATAATGTCGCAAAACTCTTAAAATCAATTCACCTATAAACAAACATGATTATTAACGAAGCAAAATTAAAATAACAAAACCCCAACTCAATATGAACAAAATTTTGTACAGATTAAGACTAACAATCACATATATAAGATTTATATTTGATCATAAGTAGCAAAATTATAATCGGAATCTGTTATATGTAACTTACTCTGATCTTCGATTTGAGTGAATCAACAAATCATATAAGAAAAAAAGAGAATCCAGAGACTAGAAGGAAATATCAGAAGAACCAGATGAAAAATGAGATATTACGGACTTTTATGTTTTGATTGGGTAAAGGAGAAATACTATGGAAATAAAAGATGAGTCAGAGAGAATCGTGTATAATAAGAGAAAAAAGAATAAAGAAAATGAAAAAAATAGGCATTATATATGGGAAAGATAAAATGGTTCTGAATTTACAAAAATGCTCCCTGAAAAATGAAAGAAATGATAAACGTACCTTGTATTTTGCAGGAAAAAAAGGAGGGAGGAGGAAGAGATCTAATGGTTGAGATCACTTCTTTAACTTTTCTACCGAGAACAATTTTTCAAATGAACCGATACATACATACATACATATATATACATACATACATGAATGCATAAATAATTAAATATATATATATATATATATATATATATATATATATATATATATATATATATATATATACAATGAAAAGTTTCTTATAATGAGAAGGGTATGAAGGAATGTGGAGGTGACATGTGTCACTTTGCCACATCATATGACACGTGTCACCACCCACCCACCCCCCCCCCCCAGCCGAAAAAAAAATTCCCGCCAAAAAAAAATTATTTTGGGGAAAAAAAGTTTTTTCCCGACAAAAATATTCCGCTAAATAGTAGCAGATCCAACAGCAGTTTCAAGTGTACTAGCAGCAGATGCACCAAAGTTACTGCATCACAATTATTATTGTGATGCAGTAACTTTATAACTAGCAGCAGATCCAGTAGTAGTTTCAAGTGTACTAGCAGCAGATGCACCAAAGTTATTGCATCACAATTATTATTGTGATGCAGTAACTTTATAACTGTGATGCAGTAATAATTTTTGGCAGGAAAAAAAAATTTGCCCCAAAAAAATTTTTTTTTTGCGGAATTTCTTTTTCACGGGGTGGGGGGTGGTGATGTGGCAGGAGGTGACACAAGTCACCACCACAATCCTTCATAGACTTTTCATTATAAGGATCCTTCTCATTATATATATATATATATATATATATATATATATATATATATATATATATATATATATATATATATATATATATATATATATATATATATATATAGGGAAGGGATCGGGTGCGTTCCAGCTTTAAAGTACGGATGGTACGGATGAATGTCAGCCGCACGATCAAGCGTCCATCTGATCTACGTTAAAAAAAACGCGGTGGCATTTTCGTAATTAATCTATATTATTATAATATCAGTGTAGATCAGAATAACAAAACATACAAAAACATAAACTAAAAAAAAATCAAAAAAAATCTAAAAAAAATGATTTCATCAAGTTTAAGATTTGCAGAAATAAACGAAGGTAAGTTTCTTAATTTCGAATTTAAGAATTTTTTTATGATAGTTAGTCTGATATTAGGGATATCTGATGATAGATAATCTGATAATAAGAATATTGCTATTCTGATATAATTCAAACTGAAGATAGCTATTCTGATATTAACATAATTAATTTTTTTCTTAAGATACTTATTCTGATATTAATTTTAACTAAAGCTTTCTAATATGATATTAAGATATTTCCATTCTTATTAACAATTTTATTAAATGAATATAGCTAAGTTAACATTAACACAATAAAAAATTCTTAAAAATTTTATTCAGATATTAAGATATTTTCGTTTTCGTTTTCATTTTTATTCTGATATTAACGGTGTCTGAAACTGAAGTTAATAAGGTTCTGTTATAAATATACTGATTAAAAATTTCTTAACATTTTTTATTCAGATATTAATTGTAAACTGAAGATTACTTATATGATATTAATAAATTTACGTTTTCGTTATCATTTTTATTCTGATATTAAAGGTGTCTGATGAGAGCTAATCTGATATTAACGAATTCCCTTTTTCTTAACATTGTCATTCTGATAATAAGTATATAAAAATTCTTTTTTTTTCTTTATGTGCTTATTCTGATATGTAAACTCAAGATTGCTTATATCATATTAAGATCTTTAATTTTTTTCGTTATAATGTTTATTCTGATATTAATTGTGTCTGATGATACCTATTCTGATATCAACGAAATTTCGATTTTCTTATCATTTTTATTCTGTTAATAATTATAAACTGAAAAAGGGCATATGATAATAATTGTAGTTAATCAATTATTAAGAAATTTCTTTCATGTTTATAAATTGTCTCTGAAAAATTATTATGATAGGTAATCTGATATCAAAAAATTTCTTTCATGTTTATAAATTGTCTCTGAAAAATTATTATGATAGGTAATCTGATATCAAGAATTATTAAGAAATTTCTTTCATATTACTTACTTAATAAATTTGATAAAGTAGTTAATTCAGTTAATCTGATAATTAATTCAAATTAGTACTAGTAGCAAAAAATAGTAACTTAGTACTAGTAGCTGATAGTTAATCTGATATTAAAAAATCTTAACTATCGGCTTGTTATATAAAACAGAAGGAGAAGAAAGATTAGTTGATGAAGAAGAAAGTTCAGCAGTGGATGATTTTTTGTCTGATTATAAGCAAAAAATGCGAAAATGCTTGAGCCAAGTTAAACAAGAAATTAAGGCTGCAAATTCTTTATTAACTGAAACATTAAAATATTTGACATGCGGCAATAATCCTTATGACACAACAAATATATGTGTGCTACACTACCATCTCAAAAATCTGGAGAAAAGAATGGAAGTATTTGAAGATTTTTCTATTTGTGACAGTCACATTTACTTTGATTTGCTAGAATACGATAAGGATCAGGTATTATTGCTTTATATAATCATAATAAAGTTTTGCATATGCTATTACAATTTTATAAAAAATTTTGATATACTATCTATTTCTTGTATAGATTCATGAAACTTGTCTAGACAAAGTAAGAGTGATAGTTGATGCGGCAGCTTTGATGATTGTAAATGCTGTTAAAGAATTTAACTTGCCACCTTTGAAAGATGAAATACATCCAGCTATATGGGAAGCTCTTTGCAAGATAAGCAACGAAATTAAAGATATTAGAGATCCAAATTTTTTTACATTTGAAGATGTAGAAATATTTGATAAGTGTGCAGAAGAGGCAACAGGAAAAAAAAATGGTCAATGATGTTAGTCAGATTTTAATTGTCCTTATTCTTACGTGATATTAAGAAATTTTGATATTATTTCTGATGATTTAGAGAGATATTAAGAAATTTCTGATTTTTGTAATATAGATTTTATTATTCAGAAAGGAAGACTGTCTGATGATAGTAAAGTGTATGGTACTCGCAATTTTAATATCAGAACAAGTTTGGTGTAACTAAAATATTACTGCTGCTGCAACAAATTTTTCTGCTGCTGCAAACAAATTTTTCTATTGCTGAACAGAATATTTTATGTTGGTGATTCTATTGCTAATGAAAATTTTCTACTTCTGTTTGTAGTATAGATTTTAAATGTGACAATCATAGCGTAAAAAAAGATATTAATATCAGAATTACTTTGACTTGTTTTAATAGAGATATGCATAATTGCATCTTACATTACACAGCAATTGTTTTTATCACAACAATTGTTTAAAAAATAAAAAACATTAGCAACTAATTAAGAAATTTCATACTGGAAAAGTCAAGAAATATATTAAGAAATTTCTGATTTTTGTAATATAGATTTTATTACTCTAGTAAACTGTATGGTACTCCCAGTTTTAATATTAGAACAAGTTTGGTGTAACTAAAATATTACTGCTGCTACAATAAATTGATCTGCTGCTTCAACAAATTTTTATGATGCTGCACAGAAATATTTTATGTTGTAGATTCTATTGCTAATGAAAATTTTCTACTGCTGTTTCTAGTATAGAATTTAAATGTGACAATCATAGCGTAAAAAAAGACATTAATATCAGAATTACTATGACTTGTTGAAATAGATATATACATAATTCTTCATTTAAGAATTATCTTGAGTACATTACACACTTGTCTCAAACGCTCAATCATTTATATCACAAAAGCGTGAGCAGCAACAGTTATCAAAACACAATTCAAAATTTGAAACCAAAATAAAAAACACCAACAAAACAAATATATATTCTTCATAACCTATCTTGACTACGTTACGTCCTCGTCTCGAACGCTAGTTCATTTTTTTCCCGAAGAACCAAACATATTCGAGAATTGAGAGACTGATGCTCCTTTCAATGGCAATATTATCAAATCTTCTGGAGAGATTGTGATATTTATCTGTTGACATTCCAGCTGCTTAGATTTGATAAAATTCGGTAAAATATTTAGGTTTCATTGAAAAATATATACAAAAATAATAATTCCAGCATTCTGGGGAAAAAAAAGATATAATCAGTCTAAAGAATTAATAAACATAAATTAAAAGTTATTAAAAGGAAATCACTAACCTTTTTGTAAAAAGGAGCTTCCATAGATTAAGATTTCAAAGAAAAAAAAATAAAATAAAACTTTTCTTAAAAAAGATATGTAATATTCCCTTTTTTTAAACACTTTTTTTTATTACATTATTGAAGTGGGAATGATCAAATCTATATAGCAAAATAAGGATAAGGTTGTTGTTGAAATTTATTTCAAAACTAATAAATATAAACTGACATTGGTAGGTATATTTTCTGACATTATATTAAAATCAACTTTAAAGATTAAAACAGACAGTGATATTTTGTGTCTCGAGGAGATATCTTTAACCACTATAAAAATAGTATCTGACAAACAAACTATGATATTAAGACAATTTAAAGATTAAAACAGAAGACTCTGATATTAAGACAATATCATATATTAAAGACAACTAACTTTGATATTAAGAAAAATATCATATTTGACTATCTGTTTGACTAATAAAAATACATATATTATGAAATTTAAATACACTGTGATATTAAATAAAAATAGAACAAGTAACTCTGATATTTGAGTATTTG
Organism: Chrysanthemum seticuspe; assembly: GCA_019973895.1. Classification (NCBI taxonomy): domain Eukaryota; kingdom Viridiplantae; phylum Streptophyta; class Magnoliopsida; order Asterales; family Asteraceae; genus Chrysanthemum; species Chrysanthemum seticuspe. The sequence goes on along the minus strand of BPTQ01000009.1, from coordinate 57,680,620 downwards.
ACATGCGGCAATTATCCTTATGAAACAACAAATATAATCATAGTAAAGTTTTGCTACACTACCATCACAAAAAATTGAGGTATATTATCTTTTGTGTATGACTTTTCCAGTATGAAACAACAAATATAATCATAGTATATTATTCGTCTTATGTGATATTAAGAAATTTTGATATTATTTCTGATCATTTAGAGAGATATAAAGATGTAGAAATATTTGATAAGTGTGCAGAAGAGGCAACAGGAAAAAAAAATGGTCAATGATGTTAGTCAAATTTTAATTGTCCTTATTCTTATGTGATATTAAGAAATTTTGATATTATTTCTGATGATTTAGAGAGATATTAAGAATTTCTGCTGATAGTTAATTTGATATTAAAAAATCTTAACTATCGGCTTGTATATGCTATTACAAATTTATAAAAATTTTTGATATACTATCTATTTCTTGTATAGATTCATGAAACTTGTCTAGACAAAGTAAGAGCGATAGTTGATG
>BPTQ01000009.1:57565291-57655987 GCA_019973895.1 Chrysanthemum seticuspe | reverse complement strand
CATATGAGAATGCTATTAAATAGAAACATTCTAAAAATTATTTCATATTATAACTTAAAAACAATGTAAAAAATTAGACAACTGATTCAGTTTGTTTTCTATAAAATTTATGATTGTTAAACCACATGGAAATTTCTTTAAAATTATATATTTACAAGATTAAATTATATAAAAACTCATCAAAAACTGCAATGATAATAAAAAAATTTGACTATAAACTCGATATAATAAATTTTTTACAATATATTTAAAACCTTGTAAATAAAATTATTTACACAAATTTTACAGTCATTTAATTATAGTGTCATTGAATAATAGTGTGATTTTATTTTTATCACATTGAATTATAGTGTGATTTTACAATAAAGTTGATTATAGTCTCAATCATTTTAACGTTTCTAATTAGTTAAGCATATATTACTATAATAGTAAGATAAAATTTAATTATAATTTTATCACACTAATATTAATTTAAAATAGAATGATAATATCATTATATACGAATTGATTAATCTTTGCAATTTTACTAACTCTGATATTAGTTGAAATAACATTTTAGTGTGATATTAAGTTACACTATTTTTATTTTAGTGTGATAATAAGTTACTGTGATATTAATTTACTGACATTTTAAACACATTTATTAAAATAAATGTTCCAAAATTTATATAACATTTTTTAAATAATATAGCTCAAATATCAGTTTAAAAAAATAATAGTAACGTCAAAAACTACTCAAAAATATATTAAATTAGAACATTTATATATTAAAATTTCTTTAAAGGTACACCAAATTGTTAGTATTTAAAATATCTTTTGTTTGACTTAGTCAACAGATTAAAAAATGTAACAAAAATTCAATATTATACTTTATTAAAAATCTTACAAAGATAAATTATCGTAAGAGTATACTTTGTTAATTAACTACATGAATGAAATGTGATAATTATAATCATTAATGTCTTGTGTAGTGTCTCGAGGAAGTATCTTTTACCACTATAAATAATATCTTACATATATCTCTAGACAACTAACTCTGAATATTGTATTTTCAAATCATTTTAAATATTGTATTGTCAAATCATTTTAAAATAGTATCTGACATTGATAGCTCATATATCAGTTTGAAAAAATTACATTATTTTAATTTAGTGTGATATTAAGTTAGTGTGATATTATGTTTCCGAGATATAACATTTTTTTAAATAATATAAACTTCTAACTTAAACATGTTTATTAAAATAAATGTTCAAAAATTAATATAACATTTTTTTAAATAATATGATTAACGTTTAAATTTTACGTGGAAAATAAATTTTAATATGATATTAAGAAATAAAATTTATTTTCTTATATAATATAATTAATATTATTATTATTATAAATAAAGTGATATTGTATTGTCAAATCATTTTAAATAGTATCTGACATTGATAGCTCATATATCAGTTTGAAAAAATGCTGCTAGGAATTTCGAAAGAATTACACTATTTTTATTTTAGTGTGATATTAAGTTACTCTGATATTAAATTACTGAGATATTAAATTTAATATAATAGAACATAAAAATAATTTATATAGTAATTTTTTTGAAAATAAACTTCTAACTTAAACATATTTATTAAAATAAATGTTCCAAAATTAATATAACATTTTTTTAAATAATATAACTCAATGACCAGTTTAAAAAAATAATAGTAACGTCAAAAACTACTCAAAATTGTTAGTATTTAAAATCTCTTTTGTTTGACTTATAAAGTCAACAGATTAAAATTGTAACAAAAATTCAATTATTATAACAAAAAGAAGCAGACAAACATATCAGTTAAACTACATTTAGACTGAAAGACAACATAGCATTTCTTGCTAGGAATTCACTGCTTTAAATGACTAGTAGGTGATCCATTTGGTCTGTGAGTTGCAGTTGGTTCAAGTGGTGTTTCAGTTGCAGGTGCTTCACGTGGTGTTTGGCTTGGTCGCTCTCCACTTGCTATTTCAGTTGTAGGTGGTTCACTGCCTCCTTCATCACTGCCCAAGGATGCACCAACATTAGTAGGTGCAGAAATATGTAGACCCATCACATATCCACCACTATATCCTGTGGTTGTGTTTTCCCTGGTAACTCCATCGCTACCAGTATAAGATGTGTTTCCCTTTATCTCAAGGCACACTGGACAAACATACCACATGAAAGCTCTATAAGGTGGACGCCTAGCAAAAAAGGTCAATCCAGCCCTGTTTTCCCTTTGAACCCAACAGTCAATGCATACCATTTGACAACCATTTTCTACATCCATGGTATGATAAACAATTGCTGACTTAAGATGTATTATATAAGTAGAAGGGAGTTGTGGTTGTTGAACAAATAGATAAAGAGTAAAGACAACATAAATTCTTAAAAACAACATAAATTCTTACAAGATATTAAGACAATATTAAATAAATTAGTTTCAAAATATTGAATAAACTTGCTCATACATGCTGCTGGGAATTTCAAAAAAAATAAAATAAATAAAAAATAAAAACTACCAACTGAAATAAACTTTAATTAATACACATTACATTAATTTAAATTTTAATAAAAACCATTAAAATTAAAAATTTTCTACAATAACAATTGATCTTCATCTTCATGTTCTTCTTCATCTTCATTTCTTTTTAAAAATCTTCATTTTCATCTTCCATAATTGATCTCCAACTTCATGTTCTTCAACTTCATATCATTATAAAATCTGACAAATTTACAAAAATAAAAATTTATTAAAAAATGTGAAATTTAAAAAAAAAAAAAAAAAAATCCTAATCTACAAATTTACATTCTGAAATATATGTCAGTTGCAAATTACTTAATAAATGTAAACTAACTATGATATTAAGAGAATATTAACATGTATTCGTCATAGAACATAAATATTTTAAATATTTTGTTTCAAAACTATGATATCAACAGAATATCATATATTAAGACAACTAACTCTGACTTTGATATTAAATCTGATATTAAAAAAATATCTTTATAAGAAAAAGTAATTCTTATATTAAGACAATATTAATTTTAAATAGTATGATAATATCATAATATATGAATTGATTAATCTTTGAAATTTTACTAACTCTGATATTAATTGAAATTTTACTAACTCTGATATTAAGACACTCTGATAGTAATACAGTATCATATTATGCAACTAACTTTGATAGTAATACAATATCTTGAATTTCAAAAAATAATGAAACTTACGCATTAAAAATATTGAAATTTACTACGTCATAGGCCAACTAACTCTGATATTAAGAGAATATCAATATGTATACATCATATTAAATTTTTGAAAATATTATATTTAGTTATTATTAATTTTTTTACAAATTTATTAAACAATATCAGAGTAAAAGTAGTGTGATAGTAAAAGTAGTGTGATATATTATAAACAAATTTATATTGTGAAAATTAAATGTAAAACTTTGAGTTAATTTCATCACTATTTGACATGTATGTAAAAGTAAAACTAAGTGTGATATTTAGACAATATTAACAGATATACCTCATTATAAACATGCAATTATAATTAAAAAAAAATATATATATAGGATTTGAATATTAATATTTTGTTTAAGACAGTCTGATATTAAAATAGTGTGATATATTATAGAGAAGTAACTTTGATATTTAATCTGATATTAAAAAAATATCTTAATATCACACTATTTTAATATTAATTTAAAATAGAATGATAATATCATAATATACGAATTGATTAATCTTTGCAATTTTACTAACTCTGATATTAGTTGAAATAACATTTTAGTGTGATATTAAGTTACACTATTCTTATTTTAGTGTGATAATAAGTTACTGTGATATTATAACAAAAATGTAACAAAAATTCAATATTATAACAAAAAGAAACACACAAAACATATCAGTTAAGCTACAAAACATAGCATATCTTGGTAGGAATTCACTGAAGTAAACTATAATTAATTTACATTAATTTAAATTTTAATAAAAACCATTAAAATTAAAAAATTTTTACAATAACAATTGATCTTCATCTTCATATTCTTCTTCATCTTCATTTCTTTTTAAAAATCTTCATCTTCATCTTCCATAATTGATCTTCAACTTCATGTTCTTCAGTTTCTTACATTATACGAGTAAGAATTTTTCAAAATGTAAGAATCTGAATCTGAAGAGATTGAAACACTTATAATTATAAGAAAATAATAAATTATAAGAATATACTCAATATTCATATAATTTTTTCTTATCACAAATATGAATAAAAACATTAATAAAAAAGTGGAAATGTGTCAAGCTCAATAGATTCAGAATATTTTAAAATACTCTATACACCTATCTAACTTATCACATTTCTGCTTTTGTACCATGGCGACATTCGGTAAAATATCTAGGTTTCATACCATGGTACTAACATGTATATAATAGATGTAGAAGAAAATTTAAAATGATTTTACACATATTTAAATAGAGCTTCTACATCTATTACAAATTTCGGTAAAATATCTAAGTTTTATATATTTGTATAGTCAAATCATTTTAAATATTGTATTGTCAAATCATTTTAAATAGTATCTGACATTGATAGCTCATATATCAGTTTGAAAAAATGCTGCTAGGAATTTCGAAAGAATTACACTATTTTAATTTATTATGATATTAAGTTACTGTGATATTAAGTTACAGAGATATTAAAAATAGTATCTGACATTGATAGCTCATATATCAGTTTGAAAAAATGCTGCTAGGAATTTCGAAAGAATTATCTAACATATATGTCAGTTGCACATAAAAAGTAATATTTTGTGTGTCGAGGAGGTGCTTTTCATCATTATAAAATCTGACAAATTTACAAATTTACAAAAAAAAAAAAAAAAATTATTAAAAAATGTGAAATTTAAAAAAAAAAAAATCCTAATCTACAAATTTACATTCTGAAATATATGTCAGTTGCAAATTACTTAATAAATGTAAACAAACTATGATATTAAGAGAATATTAACATGTATTCGTCATAGAACATAAAAAATAATAAATTTTTTTGATTTTGATTTTAAATATTTTGTTTCAAAACTATGATATCAACAGAATATCATATATTAAGACAACTAACTCTGACTTTGATATTAAATCTGATATTAAAAAAATATCTTTATAAAAAAAAGTAATTCTTATAATAAGACAATATTAATTTTAAATAGTATGATAATATCATAATATATGAATTGATTAATCTTTGAAATTTTACTAACTCTGATATTAATTGAAAATTTACTAACTCTGATATTAAGACACTCTGATAGTAATACAATATCATATTATGCAACTAACTTTCATAGTAATACAATATCTTGACTTTCAAAAAATATTGAAACTTACTCATTAAAAATATTAAAATTTACTACGTGATAGGCCAACTAACTCTGATATTAAGAGAATATCAATATGTATACGTCATATTAAAATTTTGAAAATATTATATTTAGTTAGTATTAATTTTTTTATTAAAATACTAACATTAATATGATATTTTTTTTTATATATAATTCAATTTAAATTATCTAACTTTTATATTAAGATAATATCATAATTAAACAATAAATTTTGACATTAATACAATATTAATATTTTCTTTCAGTCATTCATTTTATTTACTCTGATATTAATTGAAAGTTTACTATAGCATATATCTAGACACTGTGATAGAAATACAATATCATATATCTCTAGACAAATAACTCTGATATTATATATTTGTATAGTCAAATCATTTTAAATATTGTATTGTCAAATCATTTTAAATAGTATCTGACATTGATAGCTATCAGTTTGAAAAAATGCTGCTAGGAATTTCGAAAGAATTATCTGACATATATGTCAGTTGCACATAAAAAGTAATATTTTGTGTCTCGAGGAGGTACTTTTCATCATTATAAAATCTGACAAGTAATAGCGTGTTATGTATATATGTTTTCAACAAATACTTTAATATTTAAAGTTTTCAACAAATACTTTAATAACGTCAAAATTTATCTTAAGTCACTAAATATTTAAAGTTGTCATCCAGGTTACTAATTCTGATATTAATTGAAATTTTACTAACTGTGATATTAAGACAGTGATAGTAATACAATATCATATATTTATGCAAGTAACTCTGATAGTAATACAAATATCTTGAATGTAAAAAATATATATAAAAAAAACATGAATTAAAAAAAGCAAAACATTATTGAAAAACTATATGAAAATTAAATATAAAACTTTGAGTTAATTTCATCACTATTTAACATGTATGTAAAAGTAAAACTAAGTGTGATATTTAGACAATATTAACAGATATAGCTCATTATAACATGCAATTATAATAAAATAAAAATAAAAAATAGGATTTGAATATTAATATTTTGTTTAAGACAGTCTGATATTAAAATAGTGTGATATATTATAGTGAACTAACTTTGATATTTAATCTGATATTAAAAAAATATCTTAATATCACACTATTTTAATATTAATTTAAAATAGAATGATAATATCATTATATACGAATTGATTAATCTTTGCAATTTTACTAACTCTGATATTAGTTGAAATAACATTTTAGTGTGATATTAAGTTACACTATTTTTATTTTAGTGTGATAATAAGTTACTGTGATATTAATTTACTGACATTTTAAACACATTTATTAAAATAAATGTTCCAAAATTTATATAACATTTTTTAAATAATATAGCTCAAATATCAGTTTAAAAAAATAATAGTAACGTCAAAAACTACTCAAAAATATATTAAATTAGAACATTTATATATTAAAATTTCTTTAAAGGTACACCAAATTGTTAGTATTTAAAATATCTTTTGTTTGACTTAGTCAACAGATTAAAAAATGTAACAAAAATTCAATATTATACTTTATTAAAAATCTTACAAAGATAAATTATCGTAAGAGTATACTTTGTTAATTAACTACATGAATGAAATGTGATAATTATAATCATTAATGTCTTGTGTAGTGTCTCGAGGAAGTATCTTTTACCACTATAAATAATATCTTACATATATCTCTAGACAACTAACTCTGAATATTGTATTTTCAAATCATTTTATTAAAATAAATGTTCAAAAATTAATATAACATTTTTTTAAATAATATGATTAACGTTTAAATTTTACGTGGAAAATAAATTTTAATATGATATTAAGAAATAAAATTTATTTTCTTATATAATATAATTAATATTATTATTATTATAAATAAAGTGATATTGTATTGTCAAATCATTTTAAATAGTATCTGACATTGATAGCTCATATATCAGTTTGAAAAAATGCTGCTAGGAATTTCGAAAGAATTACACTATTTTTATTTTAGTGTGATATTAAGTTACTCTGATATTAAATTACTGAGATATTAAATTTAATATAATAGAACATAAAAATAATTTATATAGTAATTTTTTTGAAAATAAACTTCTAACTTAAACATATTTATTAAAATAAATGTTCCAAAATTAATATAACATTTTTTTAAATAATATAACTCAATGACCAGTTTAAAAAAATAATAGTAACGTCAAAAACTACTCAAAATTGTTAGTATTTAAAATCTCTTTTGTTTGACTTATAAAGTCAACAGATTAAAATTGTAACAAAAATTCAATTATTATAACAAAAAGAAGCAGACAAACATATCAGTTAAACTACATTTAGACTGAAAGACAACATAGCATTTCTTGCTAGGAATTCACTGCTTTAAATGACTAGTAGGTGATCCATTTGGTCTGTGAGTTGCAGTTGGTTCAAGTGGTGTTTCAGTTGCAGGTGCTTCACGTGGTGTTTGGCTTGGTCGCTCTCCACTTGCTATTTCAGTTGTAGGTGGTTCACTGCCTCCTTCATCACTGCCCAAGGATGCACCAACATTAGTAGGTGCAGAAATATGTAGACCCATCACATATCCACCACTATATCCTGTGGTTGTGTTTTCCCTGGTAACTCCATCGCTACCAGTATAAGATGTGTTTCCCTTTATCTCAAGGCACACTGGACAAACATACCACATGAAAGCTCTATAAGGTGGACGCCTAGCAAAAAAGGTCAATCCAGCCCTGTTTTCCCTTTGAACCCAACAGTCAATGCATACCATTTGACAACCATTTTCTACATCCATGGTATGATAAACAATTGCTGACTTAAGATGTATTATATAAGTAGAAGGGAGTTGTGGTTGTTGAACAAATAGATAAAGAGTAAAGACAACATAAATTCTTAAAAACAACATAAATTCTTACAAGATATTAAGACAATATTAAATAAATTAGTTTCAAAATATTGAATAAACTTGCTCATACATGCTGCTGGGAATTTCAAAAAAAATAAAATAAATAAAAAATAAAAACTACCAACTGAAATAAACTTTAATTAATACACATTACATTAATTTAAATTTTAATAAAAACCATTAAAATTAAAAATTTTCTACAATAACAATTGATCTTCATCTTCATGTTCTTCTTCATCTTCATTTCTTTTTAAAAATCTTCATTTTCATCTTCCATAATTGATCTCCAACTTCATGTTCTTCAACTTCATATCATTATAAAATCTGACAAATTTACAAAAATAAAAATTTATTAAAAAATGTGAAATTTAAAAAAAAAAAAAAAAAATCCTAATCTACAAATTTACATTCTGAAATATATGTCAGTTGCAAATTACTTAATAAATGTAAACTAACTATGATATTAAGAGAATATTAACATGTATTCGTCATAGAACATAAATATTTTAAATATTTTGTTTCAAAACTATGATATCAACAGAATATCATATATTAAGACAACTAACTCTGACTTTGATATTAAATCTGATATTAAAAAAATATCTTTATAAGAAAAAGTAATTCTTATATTAAGACAATATTAATTTTAAATAGTATGATAATATCATAATATATGAATTGATTAATCTTTGAAATTTTACTAACTCTGATATTAATTGAAATTTTACTAACTCTGATATTAAGACACTCTGATAGTAATACAGTATCATATTATGCAACTAACTTTGATAGTAATACAATATCTTGAATTTCAAAAAATAATGAAACTTACGCATTAAAAATATTGAAATTTACTACGTCATAGGCCAACTAACTCTGATATTAAGAGAATATCAATATGTATACATCATATTAAATTTTTGAAAATATTATATTTAGTTATTATTAATTTTTTTACAAATTTATTAAACAATATCAGAGTAAAAGTAGTGTGATAGTAAAAGTAGTGTGATATATTATAAACAAATTTATATTGTGAAAATTAAATGTAAAACTTTGAGTTAATTTCATCACTATTTGACATGTATGTAAAAGTAAAACTAAGTGTGATATTTAGACAATATTAACAGATATACCTCATTATAAACATGCAATTATAATTAAAAAAAAATATATATATAGGATTTGAATATTAATATTTTGTTTAAGACAGTCTGATATTAAAATAGTGTGATATATTATAGAGAAGTAACTTTGATATTTAATCTGATATTAAAAAAATATCTTAATATCACACTATTTTAATATTAATTTAAAATAGAATGATAATATCATAATATACGAATTGATTAATCTTTGCAATTTTACTAACTCTGATATTAGTTGAAATAACATTTTAGTGTGATATTAAGTTACACTATTCTTATTTTAGTGTGATAATAAGTTACTGTGATATTATAACAAAAATGTAACAAAAATTCAATATTATAACAAAAAGAAACACACAAAACATATCAGTTAAGCTACAAAACATAGCATATCTTGGTAGGAATTCACTGAAGTAAACTATAATTAATTTACATTAATTTAAATTTTAATAAAAACCATTAAAATTAAAAAATTTTTACAATAACAATTGATCTTCATCTTCATATTCTTCTTCATCTTCATTTCTTTTTAAAAATCTTCATCTTCATCTTCCATAATTGATCTTCAACTTCATGTTCTTCAGTTTCTTACATTATACGAGTAAGAATTTTTCAAAATGTAAGAATCTGAATCTGAAGAGATTGAAACACTTATAATTATAAGAAAATAATAAATTATAAGAATATACTCAATATTCATATAATTTTTTCTTATCACAAATATGAATAAAAACATTAATAAAAAAGTGGAAATGTGTCAAGCTCAATAGATTCAGAATATTTTAAAATACTCTATACACCTATCTAACTTATCACATTTCTGCTTTTGTACCATGGCGACATTCGGTAAAATATCTAGGTTTCATACCATGGTACTAACATGTATATAATAGATGTAGAAGAAAATTTAAAATGATTTTACACATATTTAAATAGAGCTTCTACATCTATTACAAATTTCGGTAAAATATCTAAGTTTCTTAGCATATAAAAAAACATAGAATAACCTCCAGGGTCGTAAATAATATAGAAAAATATAAAAACAAAGTACATGGTTGCACTAAATATGACTTTCAGTTTTTGTAGAATGAAAGAAAGATTTATGTTATTTCTTTGTAATGGAAGAGTTTAATTTTATAGAAGCAAAGTGGTAAACGAAAAGGCTCTTTTATAGGAACAATAAATGAGTTTTTTATTTGATTTGATCGAATCTCGAGGAGAAAAATAATAAATGGCTTCTTATCTTTTTATTTTTTAACTCATAAAGTATTTTAACATAATTAAATTAAACTGTTATATTTAATTAAACATTATTACATTACAAAAGACATTGTTAAACATATTCGAAAGACAGACATAAAAATCCTAAAAATTATCAGCATCAGCAGCAACTTCTTTGAGTATGTTGATAAGGTTTTTGGCACATTCATCCATCTCTTGATACTTATCTTTGACAATAGCATTATGATTTTTCAAATTCTTTAAACTGGTTATCATCTCTTGATATTTTATTTCAGCATCAACATTAAAATCTTTGTAAATCTTAAAATCAGCTATCGCCTCTTCAAACGTAGCTTCCAAGTTAGCGTTATCATCTTCGATCCTCTTGAAACGAGCTTTCATATCTTCATACTCACATTCATACTGTGGGAGTTGTTCAATAATTGTCTTCCTCTTAGAAATCAGCTCTTGTTTCTCTCTGAAATTTCCTTCTATTGGAAAAGTCTTTTCTGGCTCACAAGTAATTACCATTTTATTGAAACGATCTATCATGTCAATCTCATCTTTCAAAAAAGAATCCTGCAAATTAGCACAATTCGGAGTGCATGTACCCTCTGGACAGAAAGAACACGGCATATCAAGTATACGTAAATGATTGTGATGAATGATTTATAATGTAATTGATATAAATGTTACAAATATTATAAGTGCATTCAACAAAAAGTTAAAATGAGGTTTACTGAAATGGGCCTTAAAAATTGGGCCTAATTTTATGCAACTGTTTTATAATGTATTCAAACTTTTACATGATTTTTGTGCAACTGTTTAACATTTAAAAAAAAATCTAAGTATTTTTATATATGAAAGTAGCTAAAAAGTAAACTCACTATATCTATTCATAATATACGTATATAACAGTGAATATTAAAAAAAAAAAAAAAAATTACAATTTTGCTGCTTCCGTTATAATCTCCTCCTTGAATTTGTTAGCATCACTTAATAAAATCTTTACAGCATACAAATTTCTCAATGATGCCAATTCATCTTTACTTCCATTTTGCTTAAATATAGATCTCCATTGTTTGTCCTCGCTTCCAGAATAGAATTCAAGGTGTCTCATAGTAAAAATGCCACAATCTGTTTTATTTTTCGATGTTTGCCATTGCATTTCGAGTCTTCGAGGAACACACTTTGAAATCTGTTCAACCTTTGAGTGCTTTGAAACATTTAGATAATGACAAAACAAATTGAACTGAAAAAACAAAAAAAAAATTAAATAATAAAAATATTAACCTTAAATTTGTTACATATATATATAAAAATAATAATAATGATATTACCAGCTTTTGAGTTGTATTTCCATATATAGCACCACTTTCCTTTAGATTGTCAATAATGACAAATGATGGATTGAAGAGATTGAAGCAATAAACATAGAAATGATTTTGCTTACATACTGGGAAAAAAACCTGAAACAGAAAAAAGTAAAATATTAATAGAGTATAATAAAATTCAAATAAGTATATATTGTAATATTAAAATTAAATTTAATAGTTTTAAATGGAAAAAACATAATTTTTAATGTGATATCAGATAAAGTGTTACAAATGTTGCTGCTGCTGCAACAAAATGTTGCTACTGCTGAAACTACTGCTAGTACAACTTCAATCACTGTTGGTTTAAAAGTTTTACTACAATAAATCGCAGTAAAACAACCACAACCACAATAAAATCGCAGTACAACCGCTTACTAATATTCAATTTGTAAATTTAGTAAATACTTAATTATAGCTCCTCAATTATTAAATATATATAAAGTACAACTTCTTGTTGTCTTAAAAATATATGATTTCTAAAGTACAAATAGTTAATTTCAAATAAACTGCTGTTGCAACAACAAAATACATAATGTAACAAATGTTCCTACTGTAGCAACAAACAAATGTTTTGTCACATTTAATGATTTAAGAAAAGAAAATTTAAACTTACCAGATTAACTGTCGATAGATTATTACAATTCAGAAAATTATTGCATGCAAAATTGATTGCATTCAAAAATTCTTCTTGTATCTTTTTATATCCAAGTCCCCTTTTTTCTCTTCGAGGTCCCTGAATTAAATTTGAAAATAAAAAGATTATAAACGCTTTGTTTTATTAAAAAAATAATAACAGTGTAATAAAAAATGAAAAACAAGAAGACATACCATTGCTTCAGTGTTAAGAAATAATCTTAAGCATGATCCAGGACTTCTATATTTTTCTTGAAAATTCAACACAATAGTCCAAATATCTATGATGTTTGAGGTAATCTGTTTTGTTTTATTAATCAGATCTTTAAAATAGCTCCGATTGACAACACAATAAAAATCTGACCCAAAAAAATGCTCCCTGTATTAAAATAATAAAAATAGTTAATAAATTTTGTATGATTTTATTCTGATAATAATAACATTAGTTAATAAATAAAATAAATAAACAAATAACTTACACAATTTTGCTGTTGTTCTTTTTCTTTATTAACTCTATCACAGACTTGTCGTTCTTATTTAATTTACTTTTTATATCAACTTTTCTAACATTGAATGGTGACTTCAAAACTGTTGTTGGATTCTTTTGTCTAATATTCTTTGAGTGTGTTTGTACATAAGTATCTACTTGTACAGAATCTTCATTATCAACTCTTTTGTTAACAATATTTCTTAAATTGTGAAGAGTTTCCGCTCCATCTATCATCTGCAAGTTTAAAATCAAAAAATAATTACAAAATGTAAAAAAAAAAAAAAATAAAATAACCATGTGCAATCTACATTACTTATTTATCATCTACATGAATCCGTTGAATATCGTCGGACTCATTTGAATCCTCTTCTTCATAATCATCATCATCAGATGACGAAGTTGACCGGAAAAAGTTTATTGGCTCAGGACACTCAATTAAAGCCTATTACGAATGAAAAAAAGAAAAACTTACATTAAAAACATAATTTGTTTCACACATATAAAAATTTGTGCTCATATAAAATACTTACTACAGAATTACTTAATTCATTGAGTGCTTCAACAACAACCATAAGCTGAAATTATAATGTATGTTATTAAAATAAAAATAATAACGACAAGTCTGTGATATATATATATATATATATATATATATATATATATATATATATATATATATATATATATATATATATATATTTGAAATGTTAATAAAACTAGTTTAATGACAGTGTATGTTATTAAAATAAAAATAAAAAATAAACAAATAAAATAAAATACCATTTTGTTCGAATTTGAAGAAGCTTCATGAACATGATCATAATCAAACCCATCTGCAAGCCCATCTATCTCTGGTTTTTCATCTGTCAGAGAAAGTAACTTCGTACTATTCCCATCTGTTTCTGAACTTTGATGTTTCTGTAAATTTAAAAACATTTCTAACAAAAATGAATTAAAATTAAAAAAAAAAAAAGAAAAGAAAAAAATTAAAAAAATTCTTACCTTTAAATCTTCGACTTCAAAATTCATTGCTTCTTCCTTGACCTTTTCAAATTCTGGATATTTTGATAAAGCTTTTGTCTTAAAATGTAATGCTCTCAAAACTCTCTTTTTGAATTTTGCATTTTGATCCGTTATGCACAACTTGAAAAAAACAACCATATGCAAAATCGAAAGATTAGTTATTCCAGAATAACTTTGAAAGCATTTCTTATTTTCCTTGTTTAAGTAACAAAGCCCTGCTTCAGGTTCTTCGTAATACTTAAGGTCTTGAAAGATGATACCATCTGGAACTCTTCGAAAACATGGACGATCTCCAGATAAAACTCTTCTACAACAATCTACAAAATACGGTTGATGAACAAAGGATGTGAAGTGAGTCAACCCAATATATGATTGATAACACTCGTCAACTGTGATCTCATTCAGCATGTAGGCTTTTACGAAAATGCTTTGAATTTCTTTTATGATTTTTTTCTTCAGATTGCACTCTGTATTACTTTTGTAAATACAGAACATAAAATCTTTCCATTATTGAAGTCCTAAAAAAGGAAGATCTTGATGCGAAATTGTTTCTTTTGAATTGTATTCTAACATCAGCAAGTATCTTAAAGATCCATTCACTTGCTCAACATCGACTTTAATAATTTTTTTATATCCATAATGTCTTCTGAATCTGCAAAATTTCAAAACTTGCTC
This sequence comes from Chrysanthemum seticuspe, assembly GCA_019973895.1. NCBI lineage: Eukaryota > Viridiplantae > Streptophyta > Magnoliopsida > Asterales > Asteraceae > Chrysanthemum > Chrysanthemum seticuspe. The sequence goes on along the minus strand of BPTQ01000009.1, from coordinate 57,641,115 downwards.
CATATTCCTTGAATCTAACGAAAGCTTACAGTCCAACAAAACTATCCTTTCTTCGTTGAATCTCTGTTGAATACTCATACCTTCTCTTTTAATGATTTTGCTAACTTTTGCTTTCGTTCCTTCTTCTTCATATTCATCTGGATGTTCTTCCATCCACTCCTCTGCATACTTTATCAATTTCTGTCTATGTATATTGATCTCATGAAGCAAAAGCTTTGTAATGTATCTACTTCTCAACACATCCATCTGCATTCGACGATTTGGGTCATTTTCTACTAAAAGACCTGTTTCCCAATTTTCATCTTGAGCCTCGTAAAGTTCCATATGTGTCATCGCATATAAACCACAATTAACTTTATCTTATCTGGTTCTCCATTTTAGTTGAATTATTTCAGCACTTGAATCCAGCAAAAAACGAATATTTGGATGGCTCTTATCAAGCAAATAGGATGATAACAGACTTTTCTGAAAAGAATAAAAAATGAATGAGAACAACACAAAAAATATACTGAACAGGAAAAAGTATAAAGTAAAAAAAAATCAAATCTTACCACATAATCAAAAACGTGCTTGTATTTTGCATTATATGAAGCACCTGAATTACTGTTGTCTAAAATAACAGCACGACCATTCCTTATGTTGAAAACTATTACATAATAGTGCTCATATGCAAGGATTGGAAATAACACCTATTAAAAATGAAATTAAAATCAAATAAAGATGACTATTATTATGTTAATATTAAAGATAGATTACATTACCAGTTCGATTTTTTCCATTGACATATCTTTTTTATCATTATCAAACTGATCTTCAACATAGCTTTTAAACTTTAGACAATGTGCTTCTTCATCTTTTTCATATTCCTTAAGATCTTCTGGCTATTAAAAACAAAAACAAAATGCAAAAAGTTACAAACAAAACATATTTGTGTATAATGAAAGAAAAATTAAGATAAAAAAATATATATCAACTTACAATCATCACTGTTTTGAAGTAATGTCTAAAACTTTTTAAAGCATCCTTTGTTAAATTTTCTTCAAAATTGAGGATACTAACAAAGTTATCAATAACTTCACGCTCAATTTCTGTTTCAGAAGCAAGACACTTGATATGAACTCTTAAAATTTCTTTTACTTTCCCATAACTGAAAATCTCCTCCCTATAAAGTAACAAATAGAAATTATTATATACTAGCATATAGAAATTACATGTAAAAAATTAAAAATTAAAATTATGTATAGTTTTAAAAACTTACAAATCATTTTTCTCTGTATCGGATAGAATCATTTTCGGGAATAGTTTTTCAACCTGTGATTTGAATTCCATTATAGTCTCAACTCTTTTGTTCATATATGGAGATTCAAAAAGGATGCATGATTTTTTTCTTCGTTTTAGCTTCTCTTCATTTCCTTTGATATTCAAATCATGTTTTTGAAAAACCTGAAAAAGCGTATTAAAGTGCACTTATATAAGATATTATTTTTACTACTATTCACTAATAAAATAAAAAAAAATAATTAATTAGATATGAAATTGTACCTGAATGGCAAGATTATCGATTTGATTTCTCTCAACATCAATAACATAATCTTCCATACTAACATGAGTAGAAACAGCACTGGAAAGTTTTTCATCTAAAGTAGAATTCTCAGAAATATTTAAAAGTTCCTCGTCAGCCTTGATACACTTCAAAACATCATCACCTGTAAATGTTTCATTCTTATCAAAATCATCATCTTCAGTATCTAACATCTCATCATCTTCACATATCTGTTCTTCAAATGGTTCTTCTTCCTGAAGGATACATTTGGTGGTGTCACTCGTGCCCTTACCAATTTGATTAATCGGATTGCTTTGGGATTGCGTGACATCAATAGATTCTTTTGGGAGTACATCACCACTGCTAGAACCCACTGGCCTGTTAGGTTGATTACCTGCAAAGTTAGCTGTATTTTGATCTTCTTTCTCAAAAGTTTTCTTCACTTTGACATACTTGTTGCTTTCATCAAAAGATTCATAAGCATCAATGTCTTCTTCTAACTTTGTGATAGTTGCGCTTTTTTCTTTCTCGTTGTCTTTGTGATCATCAACTTCTTTCAAATGTTTGTTTGAAATTTCACTTTCTTCAAACTCTGACTTTCTGTCAGCATTTTCATACTCATGTGAACATGCTTCATCAGCAGTAGAAAAATGATCATTAGGAACGCTTTCTTTAACCACTTTATTAGTTTCTATGACATCATCTATCTGCATCTCAGGCCTAAGAGAGTCTTCGGATTTCTCAATCTCATCTACTTGTAAGACATCTTTTTTAGTTTCTAAACAATCACTGTGTAGAGAAACTGCAGCCAATTCTATGATAACATTACTTCCTTTGACAAGCCCTTCATGTTCTATTGCATCATGCATTTCTGTATCAGCTAAATCTTGAACTTCTTCTGAAACTGCAGCAGTACGAACATCAAGAGTATGGGCATCAATACTAGCAACATTTTCTTCAGCAGTACTCTCAGCAAATGCAGCAACACTTTCTTTAACCAATTTATCAGATACTACAAAGAAATCTTTCTTAGTTTGTACACAATCACTATTTTCTTTGATAAGCCCTTCATCTTCTATATCACGCATTTCATCTTGTACGTGTGACAATTCTTCATATGCTTTTGTGCTTGGATCATCCATTTCTGTATCAGCCAAATCTGGAAATTCTTCTGAAGCTACAGCAGTAGGAAGATCAAAAGTAGGAGCATCACCAATAGAAACATCAGCATTAGCAACATTTTCTTCAGCAGAACTCTCAGCACATGCAGTACGAACATTAAGAGTATGGGCATCAATACTAGCAACATTTTCTTCAGCAGTACTCTCAGCAAATGCAGCAACACTTTCTTTAAACAATTTATCAGATACTACAAAGAAATCTTTCTTAGTTTGTACACAATCACTATTTTCTTTGACAAGCCCTTCATCTTCTATATCACGCATTTCATCTTCTACGTGTGACAATTCTTCATATGCTTTTGTGCTTGGATCTTCCATTTCTGTATCAGCCAAATCTGGAAATTCTTCTGAAGCTACAGCAGTAGGAAGATCAAAAGTAGGAGCATCACCAATAGAAACATCAGCATTAGCAACATTTTCTTCAGCAGAACTCTCAGCGCATGCAACAGCACTTTTTTCGACACACACGATGTCAACTGAATTGCTTTTAACATTACCATCTTCATGTTCTTCTGAAGGAGTAACCAATTCATTGGCTGTGTAATCATCTTCATTTTTGTTCAAATATTGTTTGGCAGCTTCCTCAGGAAAACTTGTTTCATCAGCAATAGAAAGATCCGCAATAGGAGCATTTTCTTCAACAACTTTTAAAGGTTGTACCACTTCACGTGAAATCATTTGAATATTACTTGTATTCTCTGATTCATCATGGATCTTATCATTACTTTCTTTGGCACATCCTTCATTTCGTATTTCTGTTTCTTTAGCAAATCCCACGTTAACTACACCTTCACTTCTCTGTTTTTCTGTTTCATCTTTTCCAATTAAAAGCGACAAAAGTACTTTCTTAAGATTAACAACTTCTTCATCTTTTGAAAGAATATCATCATGCAATGAAAAATGTGATATACATCTTTTCAGATCAGAAATAGCTTCCTGAAAAATTAACAAATTAACAGAATAAGTTATCCATTTCTTTAAAAAAAAAAAAAAAAAAAAAAAAAAAAAAAAAAAAAAAAGTTATGTAATAAGTTTCTTATTAAAGTATGTATCTCAAGTATAGCCGATCTGACCTGCTTTTGCTTTGTAGTTTCAAAGTTGCTAATCTGAATCTCATCATGCTGCTTTAAAGTAATAGTATAACATATTTCAGTTTGGAACAAAATAACATAAGAAAAATTTTAAGTTCTTGAACAATTTAATACCTCTTGAACATCAACATGATTCAAGTTGTTATCTTCTGATAATTCAGTCGCATGAAAAGGTTGGAACTGGTTATTCTGCGTTAAAAAATATATTATTAATAAATGACTAAATGAATATATTATTATAAATGAATGAATACCTCATTTCGATAATCAAAGAAGGAATTGTCATCATCATAAACTGAAGGGTCATTTGCAGCATCCAACAAAGATGAACTCCCAAAATTCTCAATCCTCATTGGAGTATGATTATTAAAAAAATGGTTTTCTTCAGATGATGATGAATTATCACTTTCAGGTTGTATAGGTTTTGAAGTTTCACAAATTTTGTTCTGATAAAAAGAATAAAAAGAGTTATAACAATCAAATATCATGTTTTTTAAAAAACAGTATAATCAAACTTTTAAGATTACCTGTTCCAATTCAGAATTCAAATGTTGACATTGATCTTCTGACACTCTTTTATTCTCTAATAGTAAAACATCACTAGATTCAAAAATTGGTTGATCAATTCCATCATTAACTTCCTCACTGAAGAAAACCCGATCATCTTCAAAAAACTCAGAAAATTTTTTAAGCCTTATATGTTCACAGTCCACTTTCCTCAGCAATTCTGTTGAGCAATACTGTAAGACATCTTCATTCGATTTGGTTCTTTTAAACAGCCATCTAATATACAGCAACTGTGAAAAAAATAATTCAAATATTTGTTTAAAAAAAAAACCAAAATATATATATATAAAAAAAAAAAAAAAAAAAAAAAAAAAAAAAAAAAAAAAAAACTTACCGTAAGAAATGTTATTGGACCACAATACTGTTTATTTGCAGAATTCGTATCTAGATTAGGTGGATTTAGATCTAGAGATTCCATCATTAGACCACACCAATCAATTCTGATAATGTTATCATAATGATCAGAAAGTGATGGTAGAAATCTCATGTTTGATTCTCCCTCCCGCACTTGAACAAATCATTGTAGTGACCAACAAAATAATGAAATTTAACTTGAAAACATCATTAACTGTATCAGTTGCTTGAATGAACTCCTTGAGGTTTTTAGAAAAAGATCTATTGGCAGTTTCCACAATAAGTTTTCCATCTTCGTTAACATATTGTTTCCAAAAAGATTGAAGATTGAACTTCAATGTCTTGTAATTTAATCTTTTTACAAAATTAATTCTTAAATCTCCTTTTGGAAATCCTAAAACCTCATGCACCAAGTCTCTTGTAATCTTTATTTCTTCTCCTTTAAAAACCAGCGATTTTTCTTTTTCATTGTAGCAACTTAAAATTTTCCAAGCTAGGTTTGATGGTATAAGAGCAATATTAAGATTTAAAATCTTTTTAAAACCCAATTCTGCTACAAAATCTTTGAGACAAGGAATTTTTGATATGTGCTTTACTGCCTCATAGAAATTGAGAGGAGCGCTTCTTGTTCTGAGATCTGTTGGTTGGACGTATTCTTCTGTAGTCAAGTAAACTTTACCCTTCTTTCTGAATGGTTTCTTTTCTTTAGAAACAATTTCTTTCATCACAAATTTATTAGATGAAGTAGTCGTTTTTAATGGTCCTGAAAAATTAAATGAAGTTGAATTAATTTTTAAAATAAATAAACGAGTTTGCAACTGATTTTCTTATTAAACATGTGAGTATTTAATAAGGAAATCATTTTCTTATTAAAAGTCAAAAAAAAAATACAAAAATAATAAACATACTCTTCTTGGATGATTTCTTGTATTTGATAACAGACAGATCCTTTTCTGTATCTTCAGAAAAAACAAACTCGTCTTCTTCATCATGTTCTTCTGAATTAGAATTTAAAAAAAAAAAATCAATTATGTGATGGGTAGATTGATAAGTTCAACGCTAATATAGTTTTATCATCTAACTGTTATGTTGCAAAAATTATTGACAAATCCTAATTTCAGTTTTAAAAGAAAAAAACTATTGATATCATGCAAAACTAGTATTACTCAAAACACCTTAGAACAGAGTTACAAATGTAAGGATCATTTGCTAGATATCAAATTAGTCGTTCAACTAAATAATATAAAGTAAACAACACACATAATATAGATAAAATTTTCTATAGATGTTCAGGGGATACGGTTCAGATTGGGTATTATTTGGAGGAATATGTGTATTTTATAGTATGCTTATATTCTCAGAGGGACGCTGAGATTACATGACCAAACAGCCTTACTTTGTTGCAGGATTGATCAATAAGGAATACATTGACCAACCGAGAGTAAATGACTGCGGATACCAAAGAGCCATAATAATTTTGTGTATATCAAAGACTATCTTACAGAGTCTAGAATCGCAAAAGTCTATCTTAAAGCCAAAATAATTTTGTACACAGATCCTACCCCTACACCAGGGTAAACCAGTGTGTAAAGAGACTGCTTCCAACGAGACCTCCGGCAAGTGCATGTGTGCTAGTGCGAAAGGACAGAGATAGCATACTACAAAAACAATAGGCAAAAGCGTAATAAAAGGAAGTTAAGCAACAAGCAAACAGGGCACAACATTCAGAGACGTACAAGATAGCCATACAAGATAGCCGTGCAAGATAGCCGGTCTAATCGCCACCTTATAGAATTTTCCTTTTAACTTAAATGGGATGTTCCTGTCACAAAGGACTCCTGAACTATCTAAAACAACTTCTGACTATATAGTAATCAAAGAATAAACTATCTAAACCAATATCACTTACTCAAAACACCCTAGAACAGAGAATCAAGACCATAACCAAACACTCCTTTATGATGAAAGTAACTAAGACAAAGTGTTTATAAGACATAATTTGAGTATATTTTGATTTTTACTTGTATCATATAACAAATAGTTGGAAATCAAATCTAATCAATCTTACTAACACTTCTAAACATACACAATGCATTCTATTCGAAATTAAACAACAAATAGAAAGTAAATCATGAACTGAATCTACAACAAAAGTTACAAAACTAAAAAATATACGGATCATTTGCTAGATATCCAATAAGTCCTTCAACTAAAAATAGAAAGTAAATCACACACAGAATATAGATAAAATTTTCTAGCTAATTAAGTCATCTATAATTCAAATAAAAATCATTAACATACCTTCAACTGCATAGTTTACCTTCTTCCTTTTTCGTCTATCTTCCTTGCATAAATATTGTGGTTCATCTAATATGTAATAAGAATTTTTTAATTAAAATAAAAAATAAGTATTTAATTATTTATAAAAAATATAAATAATAACCTTCAGTAAGACGCTCTATACTCGTTTTACGTTTCTTATTCTTCTGTACATCCAAAGTTACATCTAAAAAACATAAAAAAAAAAACACTATTAACATACAAATTTGTTTAATATCACAGTCAATAATGATCCATTTAAAAAGGAAAATCAATTGGAATATTAATAACAAACTGTTAAGATTAACAGAAAAATAAAACTAACCTCCAGTTTTATTTTGAGTAGAACCGGAATAAAAGATTTTAACTAAAAAAAATAAAAAAATATTAGAATAAACATTATAAGAACTTAAACTAAAATTATAACAAAACAGTATATGATTCGTTACATTTTTTAATTCCTTTGTTTTCTGAAGTATTCTGAATATGTAGTGGATGATCCATTGAATGCAATTTGATTTTTTCTGGAAATTTTAGTTTTGTGAAGGTATCAGAGTGTGTTTGATAATTTAGAAGAGAAGTGACTGTGATATTGGATCATTTTTTTGGGCATTATAACATTTACGTCTAAAAAAACATTTGGGTTTAAAAAAATAAAAATAAATTGGGCTTCTAACAAAATGGACTATTATGCAAGGCTTTAAAAAAAAGAAATTGGGCTTCTAACAAAATGGACTATTATGCAAGGCTTTAAGCAAAAAGATGGATACCATTATTGACTTTTGTATAAAAACGAGGCCCGTTTGTATTATTCCAGTACTATTGAGACAAGGCGACAAATAGTACAAAGTAGTGGATGTACCACTTTGGCTAGCGACTTGTTCAACGTAGCGACTTGTCTTTACTATTCTCAGCGACTTGACTTTGTTGTGACCAGCGAGTTGCTCTTTAGCGACTTGACCTCTTAGCGAGTTGTTCCTTAGCGACTTGCCCACTTAGCGAGTTGTTCTTTAGTGACTTGTCAACTTAGAGAGTTGTTGCTTTAGCGAATTTTTTCATAGCGACTTGTGCTTTTAGCGAGTTGTTACTTAGCAAGTTGTTCTTTAGTAAAATCCCGTAAAAAAATCTATTTCCCGGTTTAATCATAGAGTTATAAAATCCCATGTAATATGTAAACATGTCTACCAACGTGCATACAATCATCTCTTCTATAGCTGAGGACATTCAAACAGCTGGATCAGATACTCGTCCACCCACGCTTGACAGAACTGACTATGACTCAAACGAATATTTGAACCAAACAAATACCTATCTGATCGGTTTTATTGGTTGGTCCAATCAATGAAATCAGATAGCTCAACCTTAAGTAGAATAAAGAAAAAAATGTAACCTTATTTTAACAAACTATATTTAGTTATCAAACAGCTATATATATAAAAATAAGATTACTCGAAATCACATTTTTAATCTTTAAGTTTCTATAAATATCGAAGGTCTCAAAAAAAGTATACAAAAAGTTACAAGGCCGATTAATCACCGATTACACGCTACTGAGCCACCGACCTTTCCAATTTGTGTAAATCACTCAAACAAGTCAGTCAACTGTCGTTAACGATGCTCAAACTTATCGAAAACTTGCAAATCTTGGGGAAAAGTTTGCTGGGAATATCAAAATTTAAGGTAAAATACGAAAAGCTTGCCAAAAATGTCAATATGATTTATCACCGATCACTATTTTAGCAACCCTAAACAAATGTAGTCACTTATAATCGTTGTTTATATATATTACAATATGTTTTTAAGAAAAATCTTTCCGGGGTTACACAAAACTTGTCAAAAAAAGTCAATATGATTCACGATTTTTGCAAACCTTGATAAATATCACATTATAACCAAAAATAAAACGTAAAAAACTTGAATATCACATAAAATAGAAAAAAAAAATTTTGTTCGGGTTTTATCTTTATCGGGTTAAAAAAATCAACCACTCACTATATTTAACTTAAATGAATCCATTTTCTCTCTCCTAAATTTATTTCAATTCATAAAAACATAAACCCCAAAAATCAAATTCCAGGTCCCAAAAAAAAAAAAAAAAAAATTGATGGCGAAGAAAAAAAGAAATCATAATTTGACAACAAATTCTGTTATTCAAATCGCAGAATTGCTAGGTATATTTGCTTGGTTTATCTTACAACCTTTTATGATATTACCATGTATTATATCGGAATAACTACTTAATACAGTTACTCTGATATTAAAAATATCCTTATTATGATAGTTATTCTGATATTAACACTGGTACTATTATTATAATTATTATTATTATTATTTTGTTATTATTATTATTATTATTATTATTATTATTATTATTATTATTATTGTAATTATTGTAATTATTTTGTTATTACAGGTGTCCTGATTTCTGTAACAAAAACGACAAGTAATAGAAGGAAGAAGAAGTTTAATTTTATTAATAAATTACTAAAATCTTATTATGAAAAAGATGATCCTGCAAGAAGAAGAGCAAAAAGAAGAAGACGAATAAGACAAGTAGGGAAAGGTATTTTTGAAATCTCTTATGTTCATTAAATTATGTGATTTTACATGAGAATAATATAGTTAAATTGTTATTATTTACAAAAAATGATATATATCTATTAATATGAAGATGGTGAAGTTTTTAGTTGTTAGGCAATAATTGTATTTAGTTGTTGGCAAGCTCAAATTACTCGCTAATAGTTAGTTTTACTTGTATCAATAGTCACTCGTTTTAATGATGATAATGTGGCGTGAATACTCAAATACTTGTATCAGCAGTCAAACTTAATTGCAAACTTGTTTTACGAATAATCATCAAAAAGAATTCCTCCTTTACCCCCTAATTATACGAATAACTTCAAATAACTAGTTATACTTTTAAATCTGGTTTGCCATACGTTTAGGTCTAATGCTTACCATTGCGTTGATATATGTTAATCAGTTGCGTTTGCTTACTCTTCTTTGAGTCTATTGATGAGTGTCTAAATACTCATCATTTTTGTATAATCTAAACTGCAAAATCATCTGAAAACACTCAAAAATGCATCAAAATAATGAAAATATCACAAATCAGTGTTTTATGTGTTTTAAATGCAAAAAGATCAAAATCAGATGAAAAACGTATCAAGTTTGCAAAATTGGCAGTTTTAGTCCCCCAAGTTTAAAAAATTGTCAAAAACAGTCCCTGGTAAATCAAAATAAAGAAAAATGTCATTTAAGGTCCATGGGATTCAAAAGTTGTTAAAACCATCCCTTCAAAGTTTAAAATTTGCAAAACTACAACTTTGGTCCCTCAAGTTTGAAAAATGTCAAAAGTGGCCCCTGGAAAATTGAAAATGGCAAGTTTGGTCCTTGTACTTTTTGAGATTGTCACTTTTGGTCCCTTGGATCAGCTTTGCATAAATGGCAGCATAGGTCCCTTAAATTTCAGAATTGGCACATTAGGTCCTTGTTTATTATAACCTTTATGCCATTTTGACCTTGTCACAAACCTTTGTGACCCCTGTCACTAAGCAATTTGAACCCCCCTATTATTATATCTGGTCAATCCCATGGTCAAATAAAACAGACCCCGCCCCTTTTTTTTCTTCGTCTTCCCACCTGCTACCCTGCAATATCTCAACACATCCATCCCCCCAGCTCAACATATTACTCCCCTTGTCCCCTCCACCTCCACCACAAAACAAGAATCATTAAATGCACCCTTCACCCCCTTTACTCAACCCCTCCAACTGTCAAAAACCAATTCCCGCCAAAAACCAATCAAGGGCCAAGATGACTTCAATTCATCCAATGGCTAAAAGAAAAGGTGGGATCTGCTCAGAAACAAGTGGGAAGGTGTTTGGCATATAAAAAGAAGCAAGAGGAGAGATAGAGTGTAGTAGAATTTAGTTTAAGTTTTTCTTAATGTCGTTTTTTCTATTAATGTATTAGTTTAGCAAAAAAATATGTAATCTTTTGTTTCTTGGATACAAACTCAAGTCATTTCATCTTTGTAATCAGTTTTTAAGAATCAATTCTCAAGTTTAGCTAAAATTTATGTTTTGTGTTAACTGTTGAAAATTCCAATTCGAATTCTCATATTCAAACTTTTAATCCCTTATTCTCTCACTCAAATCAGCTTATTTAAGATTATCAAAGCTTTTTGTAAGCTTTTGCATCCATTTCAAGTAATATTGTATCAAGGTCAACAAAAGTCAAACTGGGTGAACTAGGCTTGGTTTTGGAGTTTGGGATGTTGCAGATCCTTGAATTGGGTTGGAATAGGCTCATTTAGTGTAGTATTGGGTTTGGTTTTAGCCTGCACACTAGCTGGACACTTGTGAGTTCAAATCTCATTTCCATTTTTTCTTTCAGAATTGCATATTATGCTTGTTTCTGTTTCTGTGGTTACCATCAGTGTAGACCTGTTTAAATAGTGGTATTTAGTTCATGTAAACTCAGTTTGATGGTCTTTATAGGCTAGTTGAGAAGTTGGTTTTATTTTATTTGCATATCAGTTTATAAAGGTGTTTGGATCAGTAAGCAACTCTGTGTTTGAGAGTAGTTTATTGTTTGAAATCTGTTGTTTCATGCTTGTCTAGTTCTATTTGACTCATTTGTGTCTTTCCCTTGTGCTTGCAAACCCCTAGAGTCAAAATCAGTTATCAACTGTCCTATCTAGTTTAACTGTTAAGATTTTCACAAATCAAAAGTTAGTTTTGTGTTTAGAATTCATAAACAAAGTTTGCAATAGCTTCATTTAATCTCAATACATCATATTCAGTCCTAAAATTGGCTTCAAATCTCAACTTGGTCAAATTTTCATAATTATCTTCAAAAGTCAAAACTGAAAACTCAGTTTTGAGCCAAATGGGATGAATTTTCACAAGCTCAGTTCTGGGCCAAATCAAATGCAACTTGTTGTTTTAAAAAGTCCTACTGCTCTAGTTTCTTGTTATCATTTTTGTATAATTTTGTTAATTTTCTATAAAGGTCAAAAGAGCTTGTCAAAATGGTGCCATATGCCCTGTGCAGGGCATTAAGTCTGCACAGGGTTTGTCCAGGTTTTGCAGAGCTTGTGCAAAGCTCAGTTGAGCTCACCTAGGTCTGATATTTGGTTTATAAGGTCTTAGCCAGGTCTAGTTTAGGTTGCCACTCTTGTTCTTGAAGTCTTAGCTTATTTGGTGGCTTATATTCTAGCTCAAAGTAGCCCCCTAGAAACTGTTTTAGCTTATAAATTCAAATAAGCCAAATCTTGGTATTTAGCAATTCAGTAGTGTAAGATAGTTGTTATAAGTTGCTTTTGACTTATTTTAGCATATTATAACTTCTGTAAACAGTTGGTGGTTTGTTTTGTCCATTTGTCTTATTTAAGTGCTTATTTATAAGCCCTTGGCTTATCAGTTTCAAATTCCTACACATAAGCACTTGTTTTTCTAATTTTCCTAGCTTCCTAATATTATTTTAGAGTTTTCCTGAAATTTTCAGATTTTTCCAAGTTGATTTGCTATTTTTCTGCATTTAAATTGGTTTTTAGCACTTTTTAATTAGCATTTAATACAAAAAATTAAGAAAAGGTTCAAAAAAATAATTTTTCATTTTTCTTAAGTTAAGATAAATATAAAAAGACAAAAAAAATATTTTTCTAGATTTTTCTTAGTTAATTTTGTATTTTTAAGTAATTTAATTAGTTTTAAATAGTTTAAAATTCCTAGAAAATAGAAAAATATTCAGAAAAATACAAAAATAGTTTTGAAAATTCTATTTTGATATTTTAGATTTTTCTAAGTCTTAATTTTATTTTTTTAGCTTAATTTCCTATTTTCTTGTATTTTAGGTTATTATTTAATAGTTAAAAATAGTTTTTAATTAATAATAATTAATTAAATAGTTATAAAAATAATTTTCTTTTTCTATAAATTTTCTTTTATCATTAGGTTTGTAAAAATGTATTTTTCATATTTTTAGGACTTTTATTTCTTAGATCTCACTTTTTATTTTGTACGTTTATGTAATTTTATTTAAACGTAAGTTTTAAGTTTTAAGTTTTAAACGTTCATCAATTTTAAAAATAGTGATAGCGTTTATTTAATATTTTTTTTTATCTTTTTAATTTTCTTAATTTGTATTTAAGTCGCTTTATTTTATAAACTTTTTCAGTAGTGTAATTATCCATCCAATTCCTTACTGATCACTATCATTAGTGATCATTCTATCGTCTGATCAAGTGTTTACACACCATTGAGTCTCCGTGGGACTAAACGACCCGGGAATCCATAGTATTCTCCAGATCTTCATTGCATTTGTGCTTAAGCTGTTTTAAGTCTGTTACGGTTGGCCATTCACAAGTGGCCAGCTTGTGTGATTAGACTTGACGGTTTAGCACAGATCAAATTTTGGCGCCGCTGCCGGGGAGGCTTTAGCGTGTGTTAAAACCTTTTTCAGACCCATTCTTGCACATATACCATCTTTTGTAAAAATTTTTTTGTATAGTTATCAAAATCCAAAAAGTTCATTAACACTTTTCCTGAAGTGTTAGCAACGCCAAAAATATTTTCATTCTTTGTTTTTATAGCATATTTTTCAAAAATCCAAAAATATCCATCTTTTATCCTCTAATCTGTTTAATTCTCCATTCCTTTATCCTCTAATCTGTTTAATTCTTCATTCCTTATCTTCTTTAACCGTTTAATTCTCCATTCCTTATCCTCTTATCCGTTTAATTCTTTATGTCATTGTATTTGACATGTTCCTGGTGTGGAGGTCCATTTAACGATGGAAATTGTCGGCGATGTACCAATGTGAGTTTCGGAGACAAATTTGTCGGTAATCCCGATCCCATTTCAAATGAAACACCTGATTTTTCCTACCTACCTCCACAACCCCAATACGAATCCTACTCATGCGAGTTTTGTGGGAATGATTCTCATTACGGTTTTGATTGTCCACCACGGGTTCCGCTTGTCTATGAGCCGGAACCATGTTACAATCAGAACTTTGGTGAAAGTTATTTTCCCAATTATCTCTGTTGTGAGAATTGCGGGGGTCCTCATGCGACTTTTGAATGTCAACCGATGAATCAAAATTTTCACAATTCCAATTCTCCCGGTTTTGACAATTTCCAACCCCCACAGTATTCCATCAGTCATCAGACTTCCGAGCCTTCTCAGCATCTCAATGATTACGAGGAGTGTAATCTTCCACAAAGTTCTGAAGAAATACGCATTCGAAAGAAACTACAAATGAAAAGAATGGTGTGTAAGCTTCAGCAGATGAATATAAGAATCCAATATGATGACGATGATGATGAGGATACTATTCAAATGGGGAAATATTATGAGGACGACGAGGAGAGTGTTATTCCTTTGAAAGATATCATTTCTCAACTCCCTCAGTCTATTGCTATCACACCTATCTTACCTTTTATTGCTTCCAAAGACTCTCTCATAATGGGGGACGAGCCTTCTAGCACTATTCCAGAAATGGAATCGTCTAGTGTTGAGAGCCTTGTTCCAACCCCAAGTGAGTCCGAGGTTATCTCCGGTAATATGTGTGATGAGCCTCTTAATGATGATTCTTCTCCTCCTCTTGACATTCCATATGATCATGTCGAGATGTTCTCCGATTCTGATAACGATTGTACTTCGTTTGACGATTCTTTATCCTATGGAGACATCGATTATGTCGAGGAGCTACCTTCTGAGCTAGTTAGCTTAGAGGAAGTGAGAGATTCTGATGATCTGGAAATTGAGGACGAGATACTTCGTGAACAATTGTTCAATATAAATCTCCTCGTTTCTAAGATCGAATCATTCTGTGCTAAGTCAGCTTCATCTCCTATCCCCGTTGTGGATAGTGACTCTACATTGGACAAGCCCGAAACATCTCCTGAACTTGAGGCTTTTTCCAATGATTCTCTTCATGAAGAGTTCTCCGGTGAACTCTCTCATGACATATCTCCTCCGGAATATGATCATTTCTATTTTGATCTTGAGGACGATATTGGCTCGGAGGAAGGTGTACTCTATCATAAGAGTTTGCTTATTGATAATACTACCTTCACCCTTCCTCCCGATATGTCTACATTTGAGGATGACGAATGGATCCTAATTGTTATAAACATCTTCCTTCCATTCCTCACTTATGATGTGACTTCCTCTCTTCTTCACTCCTTCGGGAGTGAGGACACTATCTTTGACCCCGGCATTTTCATTTATCATCTGTGAGCCGGGTCTTTCTCTGTATATCTCGTCGGTGTGGAACTTTCACGTGCTTCAAATGTTTGTCCAAACATCTTGAATGAAAGTCCGATGGAGATTGTTTCTTCCACTTTGCTTCCCCATGAACCAATGAATTCGGGGTCGAGTCAAGCTAGCGACTCGGAAATCAAAAACAGTAGCACACACCATATGGGTTTTCACCCATATTTCTGACTTCTTACCCCTTTCTATTACCTAAGTGTGGGGGTGATGCCCCACATGTTATATATATATATATATATCTCTAAAAAAAATCTTTTAAAATAATGGCCGTAATATTTCCCTTTTACGTTCCATGTTTCGGCATAATCGCCGGTACTTTGAATATTGAGGGCAATATTCATTTCTAAGTGTGGGGGGGAATTCTCACGAATTTCATATATTATCTACCCAATTCCCCCTTTTTTGCAAAAATTTATTTGGAGTAAGTGTTCTACACTTACTCAGCTTGGTTATCAGTCTGCCATGTCTGTAAGACAAAAGGATTGGCTAATCCAGGAGCAAACGGCTCTTGGTAAAGATATATCAAATCCGTTTACGGCTTGCAATTTGCCCAAAATTGTATGGTATTCAGCTCACCATATCTTTAATTAGTGAAGAGTTGGCTAGCCCGCAAGGTTATGGCTTGTGGTAAAGGCAGTGGAAAATCCATAATTGGTAATCAGCTCACCAAAGATAATTCTGATAATTTATCTAAGAGTTGGCTAGTCCAGAGCAAACGGCTTCTGGTAAAGACAAATCAAATCCGTTTACAGCTTATGATTTGCTCAAAATCATTTGGTTATCAGTGTACCAAGGTTCTTACTTGAACTGAAACATTTGGCTACTCCAGAAGTGATGGCTTTTGGTAAAGAGTTTTTAAAATCCATTAAAGTTTCAAATCATTGCTAGGGACTAGCAATATTTAGTGTGGGGGATTGATGAGTGTCTAAATACTCATCATTTTTGTACAATCTAAACTGCAAAATCATCTGAAAACACTCAAAAATGCATCAAAATAATGAAAATATCACAAATCAGTGTTTTATGTGTTTTAAATGCAAAAAGATCAAAATCAGATGAAAAACGTATCAAGTTTGCAAAATTGGCAGTTTTAGTCCCCCAAGTTTCAAAAATCGTCAAAAACAGTCCCTGGTAAATCAAAATAAAGAAAAATGTCATTTAAGGTCCATGGGATTCAAAAGTTGTTAAAACCATCCCTTCAAAGTTTAAAATTTGCAAAACTACAACTTTGGTCCCTCAAGTTTGAAAAATGTCAAAAATGGCCCCTGGAAAATTGAAAATGGCAAGTTTGGTCCTTGTACTTTTTGAGATTGTCACTTTTGGTCCCTTGGATCAGCTTTGCATAAATGGCAGCATAGGTCCCTTAAATTTCAGAATTGGCACATTAGGTCCTTGTTTATTATAACCTTTATGCCATTTTGACCTTGTCACAAACCTTTGTGACCCCTGTCACTAAGCAATTTGAACCCCCCTATTATTATATCTGGTCAATCCCATGGTCAAATAAAACAGACCCCGCCCTTTTTTTTTCTTCGTCTTCCCACCTGCTACCCTGCAATATCTCAACACATCCATCCCCCCAGCTCAACATATTACTCCCCTTGTCCCCTCCACCTCCACCACAAAACAAGAATCATTAAATGCACCCTTCACCCCCTTTACTCAACCCCTCCAACTGTCAAAAACCAATTCCCGCCAAAAACCAATCAAGGGCCAAGATGACTTCAATTCATCCAATGGCTAAAAGAAAAGGTGGGATCTGCTCAGAAACAAGTGGGAAGGTGTTTGGCATATAAAAAGAAGCAAGAGGAGAGATAGAGTGTAGTAGAATTTAGTTTAAGTTTTTCTTAATGTCGTTTTTTCTATTAATGTATTAGTTTAGCAAAAAAATCTGTAATCTTTTGTTTCTTGGATACAAACTCAAGTCATTTCATCTTTGTAATCAGTTTTTAAGAATCAATTCTCAAGTTTAGCTAAAATTTATGTTTTGTGTTAACTGTTGAAAATTCCAATTCGAATTCTCATATTCAAACTTTTAATCCCTTATTCTCTCACTCAAATCAGCTTATTTAAGATTATCAAAGCTTTTTGTAAGCTTTTGCATCCATTTCAAGTAATATTGTATCAAGGTCAACAAAAGTCAAACTGGGTGAACTAGGCTTGGTTTTGGAGTTTGGGATGTTGCAGATCCTTGAATTGGGTTGGAATAGGCTCATTTAGTGTAGTATTGGGTTTGGTTTTAGCCTGCACACTAGCTGGACACTTGTGAGTTCAAATCTCATTTCCATTTTTTCTTTCAGAATTGCATATTATGCTTGTTTCTGTTTCTGTGGTTACCATCAGTGTAGACCTGTTTAAATAGTGGTATTTAGTTCATGTAAACTCAGTTTGATGGTCTTTATAGGCTAGTTGAGAAGTTGGTTTTATTTTATTTGCATATCAGTTTATAAAGGTGTTTGGATCAGTAAGCAACTCTGTGTTTGAGAGTAGTTTATTGTTTGAAATCTGTTGTTTCATGCTTGTCTAGTTCTATTTGACTCATTTGAGTCTTTCCCTTGTGCTTGCAAACCCCTAGAGTCAAAATCAGTTATCAACTGTCCTATCTAGTTTAACTGTTAAGATTTTCACAAATCAAAAGTTAGTTTTGTGTTTAGAATTCATAAACAAAGTTTGCAATAGCTTCATTTAATCTCAATACATCATATTCAGTCCTAAAATTGGCTTCAAATCTCAACTTGGTCAAATTTTCATAATTATCTTCAAAAGTCAAAACTGAAAACTCAGTTTTGAGCCAAATGGGATGAATTTTCACAAGCTCAGTTCTGGGCCAAATCAAATGCAACTTGTTGTTTTAAAAAGTCCTACTGCTCTAGTTTCTTGTTATCATTTTTGTATAATTTTGTTAATTTTCTATAAGGGTCAAAAGAGCTTGTCAAAATGGTGCCATATGCCCTGTGCAGGGCATTAAGTCTGCACAGGGTTTGTCCAGGTTTTGCAGAGCTTGTGCAGAGCTCAGTTGAGCTCACCTAGGTCTGATATTTGGTTTATAAGGTCTTAGCCAGGTCTAGTTTAGGTTGCCACTCTTGTTCTTGAAGTCTTAGCTTATTTGGTGGCTTATATTCTAGCTCAAAGTAGCCCCCTAGAAACTGTTTTAGCTTATAAATTCAAATAAGCCAAATCTTGGTATTTAGCAATTCAGTAGTGTAAGATAGTTGTTATAAGTTGCTTTTGACTTATTTTAGCATATTATAACTTCTGTAAACAGTTGGTGGTTTGTTTTGTCCATTTGTCTTATTTAAGTGCTTATTTATAAGCCCTTGGCTTATCAGTTTCAAATTCCTACACATAAGCACTTGTTTTTCTAATTTTCCTAGCTTCCTAATATTATTTTAGAGTTTTCCTGAAATTTTCAGATTTTTCCAAGTTGGTTTGCTATTTTTCTGCATTTAAATTGGTTTTTAGCACTTTTTAATTAGCATTTAATACAAAAAATTAAGAAAAGGTTCAAAAAAATAATTTTTCATTTTTCTTAAGTTAAGATAAATATAAAAAGACAAAAAAAATATTTTTCTAGATTTTTCTTAGTTAAATTTGTATTTTTAAGTAATTTAATTAGTTTTAAATAGTTTAAAATTCCTAGAAAATAGAAAAATATTCAGAAAAATACAAAAATAGTTTTGAAAATTCTATTTTGATATTTTAGATTTTTCTAAGTCTTAATTTTATTTTTCTAGCTTAATTTCCTATTTTCTTGTATTTTAGGTTATTATTTAATAGTTAAAAATAGTTTTTAATTAATAATAATTAATTAAATAGTTATAAAAATAATTTTCTTTTTCTATAAATTTTCTTTTATCATTAGGTTTGTAAAAATGTATTTTTCATATTTTTAGGACTTTTATTTCTTAGATCTCACTTTTTATTTTGTACGTTTACGTAATTTTATTTAAACGTAAGTTTTAAGTTTTAAGTTTTAAACGTTCATCAATTTTAAAAATAGTGATAGCGTTTATTTAATATTTTTTTTTTTATCTTTTTAATTTTCTTAATTTGTATTTAAGTCGCTTTATTTTATAAACTTTTTCAGTAGTGTAATTATCCATCCAATTCCTTACTGATCACTATCATTAGTGATCATTCTATCGTCTGATCAAGTGTTTACACACCATTGAGTCTCTGTGGGACTAAACGACCCGGGAATCCATTTTATTCTCCAGATCTTCATTGCATTTGTGCTTAAGCTGTTTTAAGTCTGTTACGGTTGGCCATTCACAAGTGGCCAGCTTATGTGATTAGACTTGACGGTTTAGCACAGATCATCTATGGTCTTTGTTTTAGTCTTCGATTTGAATTTGTGCACTTTTTCTTTTGATTTTGGACGGTTTCATGTTTTTGTTACTGCCTTGTTTACTAATTTTGCAATGTGTCATTTGCCTATCTGATATCTTGGCCAAGCGTGATTGAATTTGTTGTTGTTGTGTGCATTTCAATTCAATTTTTTGTAAATACATCTTAAGATAAATGACACATAAAATTATTTATAAGTACATATGTGAAAATCTTTTATGTTTTTTATTTCAGAAAAAACATATAACACAGATTTATCTGATGATAACGATATATCAATTGACATCGAACATACTGATGATGAAGAAGAAGATGAACCTAATGAATATGATCTTGCTGATGATGAAATACAAGTTTATAATGATGATGATGATGATGAAGAGGAAGAATTTAACTTTGATGAGGAAACTGATAGCGATGAAGAAGATTCTGAAAATGATGATGATGATGATGATGATGATGATGATGATGATGATGATGATGATGATGATGGAGAAATAGATATTGAGTATGACGCAGCTAAAGAAGGTAAAGATTGTGAAGGAAATGAAGCACAAAAAAGAATAGAAGATTTTGAATTTAATATAACAGAAGAGGAAGAACAAAGAAGTTGGAAAAATGATTCATCAAAGGTTAAACAAAAGAAGTTAGAAAGTATGAAGCATCAAGAAAAACTTTTTGAAGGTGAATGTTCTACTCCAAAATTGGTTAAAAGTAATGATGTGTTTAAGAACAGGGGATCTCCAACTCAATTATTTAAAGCTGTTCGATTCTTAAGATCAGATGCTAATGCATGCAAAGTCTTAAAAAAGATGGGATTCGAAAGTTTACTTGATTTAAAAATTAATATCATTCCAAGTAGATTGGCACAACATGTAGTACAAAACTTTGATGAATCAACCATGACAATGAAACATTGGAAGGGAGATATTAAAATAACAAAAGAATCAGTTAAAGAAATCCTTGGTTTTCCATGCGGTGGTATGCCAATACGACCACCAGAGAGAGTGAAAAGTGAAGATAAATGTGTTAAAACTTGGAGAAAGCAATTCAAAGCCTTGGAGAAGGATACAAATAAGGTGAAACCAAAATCTGTTGTAGAAAGAATTAGACAAACAAAAAATAGAGGAAAAATCTTTATGACGAATATACTTGTTTTGATTGCTACTGTATTATTTGAGGCAATGAAAGACGGTACCTCAAATCAAAGGATTTTGTACTCTATTTCATCTGATAATGGAAAGATTAATCAAATGGATTGGTGTGGATATTTAATCGATTGTTTAAAGAAGTGTAAAAAAGAATGGGATCCGAACAACAGAAAATCATATTATTGTGGACCTTTGACATTCCTTACGGTAATTACTCTTCATTCTTTTTTTCTTTCTTTCTTTTTTTCTTTCATTTTTTTTTTTTTTTTTATATTTATTCATTTACGTTTTGCAGCTATTTTATGTTCAAAAGATCCAATGCAATTTCATTGATATCGATTATTCTCTTCCACCATTGAAAACATGGGATACTGAGTTACTAAGAATCAGAGAAGCATCAGAGTTTGATTACTTGGTGGATAGAAGTCACTGTGATAAGAATACGTCTAATGAAAAGAGTTTGTTGAATGATGAGCCAAAAGATGGAGGAGAGGTATCAAAGGATAAGCTGAAAGATGGAATAAATGTCTTAACGACTAAAGAAGTGATTACAGAAGAAAATAAAGATAAAGAACAAAAGAATCAGAAACTTGAAGTTCAAAAACCTGTTAATTTAAAGGTTTTTTTTTTTTTTTTTTTTTTTTTTTTTTTTTTAAATGATAACTTAAATATATATTTTAATAAGTAAACATTTGTTGCTTTAAAAAAAATTTGCATATCATATTTCTTTTGGTTGATTTTAGGGAAACTTGGAAAATACAGAACGGTTATTTGCTGGTGCATCACATGCTGCTTCTGCATGCAACAACCTGGTGTGTTTCTTTTGTAGTTCTCTCTGATTTTAAATTTTGATATCAAATATTATATTACTCAACATAACTTGAATTTATAGAATAGGCAACCATTTTATAGGATTCCTCTTTTGTCTAACTTTACTTATTACTCAAGTACTCAACATACGTATTTACTTATTACAACTTGTAGATTTATTGTTAAGATCAATTGGAACTTCATCTTATTATAAGATGTTCTAGCTTCTTTCACATATAATACATGTTATACTTGTTTTTTAGGAAAAGATGGAAAATGCAAAAAGATTAATTGCTGGCGAATCAAATGTTGCTTCTGCATGCAAGAACATGGTGTGTTTCTTTGTTGATTTGTTTGATTTCGAAATTTTATAAACTGTTTTTATATGAGATATTATATTAGTCAACATAGCTTCATCATTAATTTTATTATAATATTACTCACTGCTTATTTACAAGTTACAGGTATTTAAGGATAAACAAGGAAATGTATCAACGCGTACTTGTATCCAACGTGTTAATAAGCATAGTGAAGATTTTAAGAAGAAATGTATTGAAATGAAAGAAGACAAAAAAGATATTTTGAGAAAACTTGATGATGAAAAGGTATATCTTCAATACAAATATATTGTTATTTTTATTGTCTAAATATCACACTTAGTTTTACTTTTACATACATGTCAAATATAATTAATCTTATATTTTGATCATGATTTAACAGGGCTTTGTTCGCAAAACAAAGAATAGCTTGTTTTTGTTGGAAACTTTAATAATAGAAATGAAGGATTCACTTAAGAAAGGATTATCAAACTTTCCGAATTCGAAAGAAGTCGAAGGATTAAAAGATGAGTGGGATCGTGTGATAAATGGAGCAAAACGAGTAAAGCTTAATACAGAATATTTAAGAATTCAAAAAACTGAATCTCAATCGGTTTCTTTGAAAATTGAAGAAAGTCAAGTACATTTAAGTCATCAACAAAAGAAGCTTGATTTTGAGAAATCTGAATCAAATATTCATGAAAAAGAGAAGCAAACTTTTGATGAAATACCCTCTTTTGATTTGGGTTTTAAATTTTATTCAAATCCAGGTGAAGAAGTAACACTATGTAAATCATTAGAAAATGTTAACTTAACACCACCAGAAGAAAAACCAAATCTGGAAAATGTGGAAATTATCTCTCTTTTAACACCTCCAGAAGAAAGTCAAATGATATTAGAATTTGACGAAATTCAAGCATCAACAGAAGAATTTAATGCAGCCAATGCATTATTCAGTATGAGCAAAAACCCAATGTAAGTTTTAAAACAATATAACTTTTTTAGTGTTTTTTTTTTTACCAATATAACCTTTTTAGTGTTTTTGTTTATTAATATATAGGGAAACAGTATTCCAGCTACAAGATTTTCCTTTTGGAGTAGAACGTGTAAAATTTGAATCTTTTTATTATGAACAATGGATATTTTCTGATATCGTAGATATGTGGTGCATTTTGCTCAATTATAGAGAATGCAAACTATCTAGTAATGCTCCAAAAAGATTATTCTGTAACACACAAGTTACGGTATGATTTTTATTTAATTTTTTTATTTTTTTTTTTATTTTTTTAATTATCATAGATAAGTGAATTTTAATATATATATTTTTTACAGCCTATTTCTTTGAATATTGAAAGTACATCAAAAGACGATAGATATGAATCTTTTCAAGAAAATTTGTTTTTAGCTGGATGCGTTGAAGATGATTCTTTATCAAATTTGTTAAACGTTGATTTGGTAAGTTATTTAGATTATTTTTTTTCTGTTAACAAATTTGTTAAATCAAATAACTGTTTATCTACAATATATATTTTAAATGACTTATATTTTTGAATATCAATGTAGGTGTTTTTCAATATACTTCGGGAATCTCATTACTATATCATTTGTTTCAATCTAAAGAATGAGAAGATTGAGATAATTGATAATAGGATAACAGATACAGAAACTTGTGAAGGTTCCAAAGTTTCTGAAATAGAGTTAATAAAGAAATTATATGGAACTCTACCGACGGTTCTTGTAAGTAATCATATTTAGCTTGCATTACTTTAACCATTTACTTTTACATTACTGATAGCTACAAATGTCAAACTTGTTTAGATTTTGAATTGTTAAAGTAATACAAATGTCAACTTTGGGAATTTATGTAATACTTGATAGTCTATAGATGACAGCTGAAAATACTAATCTTTACTTAGATCCTTTGGTAATTTTAAGTACTGCAAGTGCCCAAGTTTGTTAGGTTTATATTGTCACATAAAGCTGCTACAGGGGGTTGGAAATTGCCATATGTGTTAAGCTTAGTTGAGCTATATTTTACTTTAATATAAGTATTGTTAATCTATCTTAAAGATTTATTGCTTATTTCATAAACTAACTAACAAAACCAATTTTAAAAACATTTTCAACATCATTTGATCTCTTCATAAGTGCAGTATATATATGTCAGAACCTTTTTTGAAATGAAATGTTGACTTTTTTATTAAAATCTAGTTGTTCTGTTCTGTCATAAATGCAGTATATATATGTCAAAATTTCATTGAGTCTTTGAATCTTCTTGTTCAAAAACTTTGAATCTACTTTTTCAAAAACTTTGACTCTATTTTGAATCTACTAACACATATGACCCAAAAACTTTGAATGTACTTGTTCTGTTCTGTCATTGAGTCTTTGCATACTATAGAATAAATAAGTTTGTAATCAATATTTGTCTATTAATATTTATTTATATTCCTGTATTTATTTTTTCAGACAAACTTCTTCTGCGAGTATTTGAAAAGAAAGAAACATCCAAAAGATCGATATATGAAGTTCTGTAAACCAAGTATACTTAAAATGCCATGGAGAACAAGACAAAATTCGAATGATTGTGCAATTTTTGCCATGAGACATATGGAGACATACTATGGTCAAAGTATTGAAGATTGGAAGTCTGGATTTAAAAATGAAAGTCCAGAACAGCAAGGTCAAATCAAAACTTTGAGAAAAAAATATGCTGCTAAAATGCTTCTTTCTGATAATAATATTCATAGAAAAAAAATAATTTCTGAATCGAATGAATTTTTAAGTCTTTCTGCAGAAGAAAAACAAGTTCGCCTAAAGATAAAATCAGAAAAGTTCATGAAAATGAGGTTTTCTACTTTTTGGAAAAATAGAAAAAACAGCTGAAAAAGAATATATCTTTGATTCATTGTAATTGTAATAAACAGAGATGTATACATTTGTTGATATTCATTAGAAATATTTATTTTTTATTTACTTAATTTTTTGTATTGGTATTTATAGGATTAACTATCTTCTCATATTTCTTTAGTAATCTGTAAGCTAGATCAGTTTAGGACCATATATGAAGAAGCAATTATTTTGACTTGACAAATATTTTGTATACGTCAGAATTTGAACTTTTCATATGTGAAAATATTACATCTGGGATTTGTACTGCTAGTGTACTGATTGATCGTTCTGCTGCTAATTTATTAGATCCTTCTGCTGCTTTATTGGTTCCTACTGCTAGTATTTGTTACTACTTCTAGCTTGTGTTTCAACGGTAAAGCCGCCTTCTTAACATAACAAAATATAAATTCAAACATAATCACCAAAACAAAAAGAACTACGTAATAAAAAAGTAAAATACAAATTCAAACAAAGTAAACGTTAAAGCAGCTATCATTGGATTTAAACTTTTTCTAAACTATAATTGGATGTTCCATTTGGATGTTCCTTTGCTTTTCTTGCTCGAAACATTCTTTGTCTTTTCATTGGCCTTGAAATATATGAATCTAACTCTGTTATTTGATTAACAGATTCTTTTACACCTTCATTTGGAACATAATATTTTAAAGGCTTATTTGAATCATCCTGAAAAAAAAAAAAAAAAAAAAAAAAACAAAACTTAAAAAAATAGATAAATTTTTAAAAAATGAATATCATAAGTTTAGAAAAACAAACCATTGAAGGAGCTTTAACTTTCCTATAAGTATGAGATCTTTCATAACTTTTCAGACCCTTCTTTCCTTTAATATTCGCATTGACTGGTCCTTTATCTTCAATGTATTGAATATAACAAATATATTTAAAACTTAATTTAAAAAAAGAAAAATGTATTATACATATAAAAAGTTATATTAATCAAACCTTCGTTTAAGAGTCTGTCTACTTTTTGAACCTCATAAAGCAAATCAGAAGTCCAGTATTCAATAGCAGGAACGTCTGACCTTTTTATCTTTTGTTGTTTGTAGATTGATTCAGCATACAACAACTGTAAAAAAATATATATAATATATATATATATATATATATATATATATATATAAACAAAAACAGAATGTAAAAATAAAAGAAAATAAAAATCATACCGATAGAAAAGTGATAGGTCCACAATAATAGTTTGCATCACTTCTGTCGTATTTGTTCCATTTTTTTTACTACCTTTCAAACAATCTAAAAGATATGAACACCAATCCAATTTTATGATATCATCATCAGAATCTGGAATGAGTGACAGTATCTTTTGGCAAGCTACACTCCCAGGTAAAAAAAGACAGCTCGAAAGGACAACAAGAAAGTTTAACACAAACATTCGATCAGTGTTACCATTATCCAAAATATTATTAACAACTTCTGTAACACGAATATTTGTCTCTTTCGAATTTTTAAATCGATGAAACTGGTTTCTCCAAGAGAATATAGTTGGGTTGGTTGTTCGTACTCTTTTAATAGAATTTATTTTTTTCTTGCCCATTGGAAATCCCATAATTGCATTAACTGTCTCTCTTTTGATTTCAATGTTTCCACATATCAAGTTCAAAGTCATACTATCTTCATCAAAGCAATCAACAGCTTTAAATCCAAGCCTAGAAGGTATAACACAAATCTTCATTCCAAGCAAAGAACTAAATCCCATTTTTGAGACAACAGCGCGTTGCTGCACTGACATATTAGAAAGAAGATAAAAAAGTTGACTTGGAGATCCCCTAGTTCTGATTGTTAGTATACTTTCATTGACACAAACATGATCTTCAACATCAATATCACTAGAAATTGATTTTTGTTTATTTATAATCCTTGATGATGTTCTCCTTGAATTAATATGAATTTTTTCTTTCCTAATACTCAACCTTTCAGATCTTCTAACTACTGATTTCATCTTTAGAATAGCTGAATCTGTTTTGTTTTTAAAAGTTCTTGTTGAATTGACTATGTTTCTCATCATTTGAATTCTTTTCCTTGTCATTCTGTCTTCATATTTTTTGAATTCACATATATTATAAGCTGCAAATATGAAAATTAAATAGTCATATCAGAATAACAAAACTATCAAAAATAACAACCCTCATATCAGAATAACAAACTTCAACAAATCATCATATCAGATTAACAGAATAACAAACTTAATGTCAGAATAACAAACTTAATATCAGAATAACTATCAGAATAACAATCAACTTCAAAACAATCTTCATATCAGAATAACAAACTTAATATCAGAATAACTATCATACTAACGATAAGAAAAATCAAAGTGTAATAATCTTCATACTTAGAATAAGAATATTAATATCATAATAACAATAACAGAATAACAAAAATCATGCTAAATATATAACATTAAAGATATTTATATATGTGCAATGTAATAATTGCTGTTTTAATCTACAAAACATAAGTGTCATGGAAGGTTACTTATTAGTCTTTTGGTTACTTATTAGTCTTTTGGTTTTCCTGAAAATGATTATAAAAACTACAACTGCAAAACAGTTACCACTGCATCATATTCAACTCAAATACCTGTGATCTTTGTAGAATATTTGAACAATACAAAAATTATGTCTGCTTCAAACAAAAGATCAAGAAGCGAATGCGATTTAGAAGAAGAACAAAACGGAAACGACAGCAAGTATAACATGATTTTTTGAATCGATTTTTCTATTACTTTAATTTTTATTCTTTATATGAAAACAAAGTGTTTTGTTTTTATTGTTTCAGAAAACAATGCATTCAAGAACAAAAAGCAGATAACAAAACCATCAAAGAAGGTATGAGGACTGGTTTGCAATTTTAATAATTAAAAAATGAATTAGGAAAGTTTTATTTAAAAAATGAGTTTAAAATTGTTCTGTTCTTTCAATGTAGAGATTGTTGAAGAAAACAACAACAGTGCTGCGGAAAAATATTTATGGTATCCAGACGATTGGTACTACCCAATCGAAATGGAGATGTATAAAGAAGATGAAAAAAGGGATGAAGCACAAACAGATAGAAATAAACAACTAAAAGATAATCAAGCGAAAGAGTTTGCGACAATGCCTGGAGTTTATCTGATTCAAGAGAGATCTTCGGATGTGGAAGAAGATTTGGACAAAGAAGACATTGAAAGTTTCGACTATGATAATTTACATTTAGCATTTTCCAACGATGACTTAGATTAAGTTCATATTAATATCAGAATAACAATATTAAAATATCAGAATAACAAATGGAAGTAGCCTCTTTACATAATATATAACAGGTTCGCCTAAAAGATACACCAAAAACATACAAACATAACATGTCACATGATGTTCTAAAAGTCATATAATGCTAAATCATTGATTCTATGTTTAACACTAATAGTTCAATAATTTATATGTTATGTAAAGTAGATACAAACTAAAACTGTAAATATAGGAGTAAAAAATTACCATTTTGATTCTTTGTTGATTCAATCTTTGATTTAACATTATATGCGACAAATTCATCTCTTTGATTTAACATTGTGAAATCTGTTTTGTTTTATGATCTTGACTTGTATTATTGGTGGTGTTATATTTGTGCATTTATTGACACGTTTACAAAAAATATTTTATTGGGTTTAAAAATATTGACATTTGATATCTTTTGGGCTTTAAAAAACAATTTGGGCTTTTTAAATTTTTGCTTTTATAAACTTTGGGCTTCCCTTATACCGATTTCAAATATATGTTTACCTACCTTCACGGCTCCGCTATAATCTATATCTGAATTATAATTCAAAAAAAGGTAAAAAAAAAAAAAAAAAAAAAAAAAAAAAGTATCTTATTTAATTGCTAAGTTTATTTAATTTTATTTTAACACTTATGCATTTTTCTTTGATGCATATTTAAATGGAAAAAAAGTGTTCATCTAGTGGAAATGTATTGGCTAATCAAGATGAAAGGAAGTGTCGAATTTGTGGGAAAGTTGCAAATCATGATGCAAGACATTGTCCATTGAAAAAAACAAATTAATAATCGCGTCATGGATAATTGTGTTTTAAGATTGTGCTTATGATTATTTCCGATCTTAATGTTTGTAATGTAATTTGATGTTTATGTTTGTCTTTTCAAGCTTAATGTGATTTGATGTTTATGTTTGTGATTTGATGTTTATGTTTATGTTTCTTCATCTTCTTTTTTGATATTTTTTTTAATAAATTAAATTTGAGAAATTAAAAAAAAAAAAAAAAAAAAAAAAAAAACACTAAACTAATCCGTAATCCGCTATAAATTTTTATATGCAACTCACGAACCAAAAAAAAAGCCCTATTTCTTATATTGCGACCAAATTGCGAAACCCAAAAATAAGCGGTACCAAAACTTTGTGAATCTCCTTCTTTATAACCCCTTGCTAATTATCATCTTTCTTCCTCATCATCAATTATTGAATATTTGTGAAGCTCCTTCATTCAAAATGACGGAAAGAACCTTTCATGAAAGTCACAATATGGTTGCTTTACTTAAAAAACCATTACCAGAATCAGAAGGATTTGCTGAGATCATTGATTTTTTAAACACTTGCTCTATAAGGTATGCATTATCAGTAAATCCTACTATATATATTTCGATCATTAAGCAATTTTGGGCAACTGCTAAGTCCAGAACTATAGATAGGGAAGTACAAATTAGAGCTTTAGTAGATGATGAAGAGATAATTGTCACCGAATCATCAGTTAGAAGTTCCTTGAAACTAGAAGATAACAATGGTGTCGACTGCCTGCCAAACCCAGCTATTTTCAAAGGTCTTGAAAAAATGGGATATGAGAAGAAAAACGATTCTTTAAAATTTTACAAAAGGCTATTCTCACCTCAATGGAAATTTCTAATCCATACCATCCTGCATTGTATAAGTCCTAAAACAACTGGCTGGAATGAGTTTAGTACAGTAATAGCTTCTGCTATAGTTTGCTTGACTCAGGATAAGATTTTTAAATTTTCTAAGATGATTTTTGATGGTATGATTAAAAATTTGGATGATACAAGTAAGTGCTTTCTGTATCCTAGGTTTATTCAAATTTTTGTGGATAAACAAGTTTTAAAAAAAAAGGTTCATAAACAAATTTATAAAACTCCCAAGCTCTCAAACAAAGTTTTTACCTTTATGAAAAAAAATGGAAAAGGTTTTTCTGGAAGTGTTACACCACTTTTTCAAAACATGATAAACATTCCACAAACAGACGATGAAGCTGATACACACCCTACATCCAAAAATTTACAGTCAACATCACAACAAAAAAAGACCTATACCCGTAGGAAATCTGAACAAAAGGGTACTAAGCTAAATAAGACTCAACCCAAGGAAACATCTGTTTGCGGAGATGGTGTAAACCCCAACAAAATGGCTAATATGGGAGGCTCAGATTCAGCAATCAGGGAAAGTAACGCATCTGAAAGTAATGAAGGTACAAATGGAACTAATGAATTGATGGATTTTGCTGTACATAATAACAATTCCATTAATCCACCTCTACAGCTAGGTAACAAATCCCAAAATTTTGAGGATAGTATAGAACTCATAAAAGAATTGATTGCAAACTCTACAAAATTGAGAAAAGATGTTCTTGCACTCCAACAAATCACAACTTCTCAAGATGCAGAGATCAGAAGTTTGAAGCAGAGAGTTAGATATTTGGAAGGTGTAAAGAGACCAAAAACAACTAGACTGAGGAGGGTTGAAACTGAGAAGAATAACTTTGGCAAACAAGTTGTTTTAGAACAAGAGAGTCAAGCAGTTGAATATACCAATGTTTTTGACGAACGTGCTTCTAGTAAAAATTTACCTACTGCTGGATCTGTTGCTACTCAAAAGAAACCTACTTCTGATGTTTCTCTTGATGAACAAAGTTTGAAAGAAAGTGACCATACCAAGACAAATTTTGATATATCTGTTGAAGGAACTGGAAAAGATTTCAATGAAATTAACGAGGTACTGCATAACATTGGTGAAGATGTTGATATGTTAGAAACTGCAGATGACGAATGTGCTGCTAGTAAAAAAGAAACTGTTGGTAGTAGAAATTCACCTACTTCTGATGTTTCTCTTGATAAACAAAGTTTGCAGAAGGATTTTTCAAAACAATCGTTGAAAGAAAGTGACAATGCCAAGACAAATTTAGATATATCTGTTGAAGGAAATGGAAAAGATTTGAAAGAAATTGACGATGTACCGGATAAAATTGGTGAAGATGGTGTACAACCAATTGAAGAGGAGAAAGGTGAAGATGTTGAGATGTTAGAAACTGAAGAAGACAAATGTGCTGCTACTAAAAAAGAAAGTGTTGCTAGTAGACATTCACTTACTGTTGATGTTTCTCTTGATGAACAACCAATTGAAGAAGAGCAAAATGAAGATGATCAGATGTTAGATACTGCATACGA
Organism: Chrysanthemum seticuspe; assembly: GCA_019973895.1. Classification (NCBI taxonomy): domain Eukaryota; kingdom Viridiplantae; phylum Streptophyta; class Magnoliopsida; order Asterales; family Asteraceae; genus Chrysanthemum; species Chrysanthemum seticuspe. Next base: position 57,609,782 of record BPTQ01000009.1, on the reverse strand, counting down.
TAGTTATGATAAGAATGGAAGAGTTACAGATGATGATGTTTTGGAGACTGCAGAGAGAATGAAAATAAAGAGGGCTGAAGAAGAACAGGCCAAGGCTGAAGAAGAACGTCTAAACAAGGAAACCGACAACTACATTGTTGACAATCGTTCAAACAAATCCAACCAATCTTCTGAAGCACCTCAAGACACTTTAACCAAAGCAAGATCATGCATCATTTTCGAATCTCCATATATGAACAAAAGAGTTGAGACTATACCAGAATTCAAATCACAGGTGGAAAAACTATTCCCGAAAATGATTCTATCCGATACAGAGAAAGATGTTATGTAAGTTCTTTAAACTATTCTTGTAAAAACTAAAAAATTTATTTTTTAATTTTCACATCTAATTCCTATATGCTACAATATAATTTCTATATGTTCCTATACAGGGAGGAGATTTTCAGATATGGGAAAGTAAATAGTCTTTTAAGAATTCATATCAAGTGTCTTGCTTCTGAGACAGAGATCGAACGTGAAGTAATCGATAACTTTGTCAGTATCCTAAATTTTGAAGAAAAATTAAGAAAGGATACTTTAAAAAGTTTTAGACATTACTTCAAAACAGTGATCATTGTAAGTTAACATTTTCAAAACTTTTATTATTTTATTTACTTATGTTTAATTTTTCTTCTATTATACAGAAATATGTTTTTTGTAAGTTTGCACTTTATTTTTGTTTTAATAGCCAAAAGATCTGGATGAATATGAAAGAGATATGAAAGGCCATTCTCAAATGTTTCGAAGCTATGTTGAAGATCAGTTTCAAAATGAAAAAAAAGCTATGTCAATGGAGAAAATTGAACTGGTAATATTGACATTAATTTTTTTAATCAGTTTTTTTTTTTACTGATGTACTCTATTACTAATAATCATGTTTATTTAATGTTAATTTCACTTTTAATAGGTCTTCTTTCCAATTCTTGCATATGAGCACTATTATGTAATAGTTTTCAACATTACAAATGGTCGTGCTGTAATTTTAGACAACAGTAAGTCAGATGCTTCATATGATGATAAATACAAGCATGTTTTTGATTATGTGGTAAGAATTGCTTTATTTTTTTGATTATGATTGTAATTTTATACAACATTATATTTTTTGTGTTGTTCTCATTAATTTCTTATTTTTACAGAAAAGTCTGTTAACATCCTATTTGCTTCATCACAATCCTCCGAAAATTGAACTTTTGCTGGATTCAAAGGCTGAAGTACTTCCACTAAAATGGAGAACTAGGAAAGATAAAGTTAATTGTGGATTATATACAATGATTCATATGGAACTTTATGAGGATCAAGACAAACAATGGGAAACAGGTCTTTTAAAAGAAAATGACCGAAATCGTCAAATTCAGCTGGATGTGTTGAGAAGTAGGTATATAACAAAGATCTTACTGCATGATATTAATATGCATAAAGAAAGTTTGATAAAATATGCAGACGAGTGGATAGAATCTTCAAAAGTTTTTGACGAAATTGCAGCGGATGAAAGTACTGCTAAAGAAAATGTTCCTACTGCTCATATTTCTACTGCTTATGAAGCAAGTCTGAAGGAGAATGGTCAAAAACAAGTTTCCAGAAAGTTTAGCAGAGGCAGAAAGTTTGGTGATAAGAATGACTTTGTAGTAGTGAATAAAATGGGTAAAGAAGTAGTTTTGGAGCACCAAAGTAAAGCAGTTGAATATACACAGGTTGTTGAAGAAAGTGCTGCTGGAGGCCATAAAACTATTTCTAGTGTCGAAGAGGTGATGATTGATTTGAAGAAATCAAAACCAATTGTTAAGGGTATTAGTATCCAACAGCCTTCTTTAACACCTGTTAGGGCTATAGAATCATCAACACAAGATATAAACAAGGGTAAAGGAAAACTTGTTGAAGATACTGATCTTGAGATACCTGAGGAATTAGGTGCTACATTTGAAGAAGATTCTAAACTGGCTCGTGAATTAGGTGCTACATATGAAGCAGAGAATCAAAAGTTTCTTGAAAAACAAAGAAAAGATGCTGAGAAACAAGCTAAAACATTAGCATTATTAGTTGCTTGGAATGAGGAAAGGGTTCAATGTGATGCACATATGGTGCTTGCTAACAAGCAAATTCAGAAAGACATGCAAATGTACACTATCGAGGAAAAAAATGAATGGATAAAGAGGTACATGGAAGAAAGAAGGAACTTATATGTTGCTGAGAGACTTAAGAAGAAGCAGCTCAGACCACCTACTGTTAAGCAAAAAAGAATGTTTCATGAAACTTATTTAAAGAATATAAAGGGTTGCACAAAGAATCAATTGTCTCATATACCAGATGATCAAGTTGAGAAGATGTATAAGACAGCTAAGGAAGAAATAGATATAGAGGGACATATAAAAGAAACAGTGGAGGTACTCGATAAAGAAAGCTCTAGCTCAGGATTGAAAAGATCTGCAAGTGTGTTAAATACTATTTGTAGGAAAAAAATGAAACCAGATAAGTCTTAAGCATTTGACTTAATATCATAATGTTTGAAAAGAAAAAAATTAATATCAGATTTATGATGTCTTAATATATTTAAATTAGTTAATATTAGAGTTATGATGTTTATCAGATTTATGATGTTTTATTTCAGTTATGACTGTTTAACCATTGTGAGATACTCTATGACGTATACATATTTATATAGACTTTAATATCAGAGTTAGTTGTTTTAATATACGATATTCTGTTAATATCAGAGTTAGACCTATGACGTATACATATTAATATTATCTTAATATCAAAGTTATGATGTCTTAATATATATAAATTACTTAAATAATTTTACTTAAGTTATGATGTTTATCAGGGTTATGATGTGTTTTATTTCAGTTATGACTATTTAACCATTGTGAGATGCTGTATGACGTATACATATTTATATTGTCTTTAATATCATAGTTAGTTGTTTTAATATATGATATTCTGTTGATATCATAGTCAGGCCTATTACGTATACATATTAATATTATCTTAAATATCATAGTTTAGTTGTCTTAATATATATTGCCTTAATATCAGAGTAATTAAATGATGTTAAACATAATAATAATATATGATATTCTGTTGATATCAGAATTAGGCCTACAGATTTCAAATATCATAGTTTAGTTTAGCCCTACTGTTTAACCATTGTGAGATGTTTAACTTTAATATATACTTGAATTATAAATTTTAAACCATAAATTCGCACTACATAATACGAAATTGCATAAAACTTCTAGAACAACCAACAAACAAAGCAACAACCCAAACTACAAAAGATCATTAAAACAAAAAGATTTAAACAGCCAAACCCCCCATCTTCAAACTTCTTCATCTTCATCTTCTCCATCATCTTCTTCATCTTCTCCGTCTTCTTCATCTTCTCCATTTTCAAACTTCTCCATCTTGGTGATATGCTCCTTCTTTTTATTGACAATTGCACGCATATCAATCAAAATGCCAACAAGCGAATCCAACAATTTATGCTCCATGACCTGAATGTCATTCAGGGAGTCATAAATCTTATCCGCAGCTTCTTCTTCATCGAAATTAAGAAACAATAGCTCAGTCATTGCCTCTGTACGCTTTTCAACCTTAGTAACCAACTCAGTTCTACGCTCGCCAAGCCACTGAATAATCCCTTCTTCATCTGTAACTTCTTGATTAAATAAACACTTGAACAAGTTATGTAGTTGATTAGTTCCAAAAACGTTTTTGAGTTCATTGATAATTGGAGTTTGAGACATTTTGAGGATGATTAGGGTTAGAGCAGAGATGGTATCTTATTGTAACTGAATAGACTTATTTATATTGTAACTGAATAGACTTTTTATTGCAAATAAACCCTCCAACTTAAAAAATGCGTTAAATTCTCAATTAAAAGTTTTCAAAAAATAAAAAAAGCAGCCTTTGTATCAGAGTAAGTTAATAATATCAGAGTAGTAATTAAGTAAGTTAATAATATCAGAGTAATAGTTTATCACTACAATTATTATTGACATAATATCAAAGTACTCCGTAATATGATTGTAATAATATATTGACATAATAAATGTTAAATTTTAAATTTAAATTTGTTAAAAATTTTTAGTAGTTAAATATTAATTTAAAAATAATAAGTGTTATATTTAATTTTTTAAACTGGTATTTTACGTCTCGAGGAATCTTTAATAACTATAAATAGTATCTGAGAAATATCTCTGTTGAAAATTACTTAACAAACAGATACTCGAATATATATACGTCATAAACAAACTGACTCTGATATTAAAGGAAATATTAATATGTAAGGTCATAAAACATACAAAATATTAAATTTTATTTCGTTTGTATGCGCTTCTTCTTTTAGACTTTGTAAAAAGTATGTGTTAGGAAAGACAAAAACTTAATAATTACATTTATTTGTTTATTATAGTTAAACTTTTATCTGAGTGACTTTTACTTATACTTACAGCAAACACAACTTTTAATATATGATATTGCTCTTTAATATCATTATTATGATATTAAAGAGGAATATGATATATTAAAACAACTAACTCTGATATTAATACAAATATCATATAATAAAAAATGTCAAAAAAATAAAAATAAATAAATAAATAAAAAAGATATGTCAATATTCTAAAATATCATATATTATTTTATCTAAGTTTATTATAACAACTAACTATGATATTAATTTTTTCTTTAAAACAACATGATATTAAAAAAAGAAATTTTGTGTCTCGACGTTATGATTTTTTGATTATGAAACACAAAGACTTAAATATTTGCAATAAAAATTTGTTTATAATATTTTGTCTTAATATCACAATGATTTTGCAATATTTATTTTAACAAATATGTCTAATTTACAAATTTATTTTTAAATATTTACTAAATATATTTTATTTTACAAATTTATTTTAACAAAAGATATGAGAAAGAAGTAACTAAATATCTCTGACATATATGTCAGATATTTATTAACTTAGTTCTCTTATAGTCTTGAACATTACTTCCTCGACATTGATATTAATTATGTTAAATATGTTAAATATAAAAATTAATTAAATATGTTAATATCACCATAGATAAAAAATCAAAATCAAAATCAAATTTTTATATTTAAAAAATACATATCATATTAGATAAAAAAAAATACAGCTTTAAATTACTAATATACCCTCCAAACATTTATTTACAATTATAGATTTGTCCTTTTATGTCATTTTACATCTTATAATTACATTTAACAGCTAATTTACCAAACACTTTTATTAAAAAAAAAAGATACAGCTTGTAGCTCATGTTAACAGCTTTGCAGTTTACAGCTTACAGTTTACAGCTTACAACATACAGCTTACAGCTAGTTTTGCCAAACATACATTTTTGAGGGACTCAGAAACATTTCAGTGGTGTTTTATGAGGGAGGATGTTTTAGTTATTGGTATGTTATTGGGGAGTTGTACGATGTTGCACAAAAGTGGCATACCAATAAAATGTTATTTGTATCTTATCCAAGTTGTGCTCTTATATGCATTGTACTGTCCTTCTCTTCCTTTGTGCTCAAATTTTATAGACGGACCAGTAAGAAGCTAACCAATATTGGTTGTCCTTCAAACGACTTGTTTGTAGTACAACCAATATTTTTCTTCAGAAATGCCTAATATGTTACTCATGCTCATTCTGATGGCATGGCGAAACATAGGTAGTTAAAATAATTAAACTTTCATCACGCACCAACGCCATCTTCATCAAGTGTCCCCAACTTTTTGTATTGTAGTTGGGGCTTCTTCTACGTGACGGCTATCATCGATATCTTCATTCAGAAGAAAATCAATAATGATTTTTCTGAATTAGATCATGCAATTCCTTCACCGCATGTAGTTTTAGTACGTCTTGCGTGACTACTGTTAAGATACATACAATAGACAAAAAAGATAATTTCAAATGAAGTTATACAACTTTGAAATACCCCTTTTTCATCTATATAACTTTCGGTAAAATATCTAAGTTTCTATTATCAAATAAAAAACCATAGCATATACTCCGAGATCATGAATAACAATTTTCCAAATACATAATTTTTCAGTAATTTTTATTTTTGATGAACTAACTTTGTGAAGAAAGTTTAGAATCTGTATATGGTTGTAATGATAGGTTTTTATAACAAGAGTAAATTACTTTTTTGATGTGATTGATGGTTTGCATATCGAGGAAAAATAATAAATTAATCATTGAAAGAATCTAAACATATAATTTATATTTATATATTTATATTTGTAAAACTTATAATAATATTAATAACAATTATAAATTGTAAATTGTATATTTATATTAAATGTAACAATTATAATAATATTAATAACAATTTAATATCTCCATAAATTGTTATTTAGTATTGTCTTAATATCACATTTGATTTTCTGTTGAAAGGATAGATGTATAAGACACTGACATACAATTTATAGTGATGAAAAAGAGCTTCCTCGAGACTCAAAATATCAATTTGTATCAAAGTTTTACATTTAATTTTAATATAGTTTTTCATTAATATTGCTTTTTTTAGTCATCATTTATAGTAACTTTTCTTACAGCATAATTAAAATAACATCTTTTTTTATAATAGTTAGTTTTGTTTAAAATAATATTAATATTGTATTAATATCAGAGTTTCTTGTTTATTAATATTAATATCAGAGTTTCTTGTTTATTAATATTAATATCAGATTTAATATCAAACTATTAAACAAGTAACTTAATACTCTGTTATTAAATCTGATATTAATAGTAACTATTGTTTAGAGATTATCATATACTGTATTAAGACAATTAAATCTAATATTAACACAATACCATATTTAATTCTCTTAATATATGATATTCTCTAAAACATAGTTTAAACCAATTTGAGAATTAGTTTTTTAAAATGAATGTCTAATAGAAAATATTAACATTTTTCCAAATATAATATTTTGTTTGTTTAATATATGATATTGTCTTAATATCAGAGTTAGTTATTTAATATATGATATTGTGTTAATATCAAAGTCTCTTAATATCAGAGTTAGTTATTTAATATAGATTTCCAAATATACGATGGTTTTCTTAATATCAGAGTTAGATATACGATGGTTTTCTAAATATTTAAAAACGTAAAATAAATATTTAAGATGAAAATTAAAAATATATAAATAAAAAATATAAGGAAAAAACGAATATCAGGCTAAAGTAAATATTTATAAGTAATATTAAAGTTTAAGAATGTAAATTGTATATTTACGTTAAATAACAATTATAACAAAATTAATTATATATTTATTTTTATTTTTTTTAAATTAGAATCAAATTTGACAATTAATATTTTTAATCTTCGCGTCTACAGCAATATTTTCTCTCTGACATTTTTTTATGTCTCGATTTAATGATGTTTTGTCAAATATTATGTTTAATTTTAAAATTTTAATATCTCTGTAATTTTAAAATTTTGAATATATATACTATATTAATAAACAAAATGATGTACTGTGATATTAAACTTAATATCTATGTAATTTTATTTACTACCGTGTTATAATATTATTCTCTTAATATCACAGTAAATTAAATAATTAGAAAGATAGATGTATAAGACACCAACATACATATGAGATATTAATTATAGTGTTGAAAAAGTACCTCCTCGACACTCAAAAATATCACTTTATGTCAACAGCTTAACATTTAATTTTAATATAGTTTTTAATTAATATTCTTTTTTAAATTTATGTTTTTATAAGTATATTTTGTTTATATTTAATTTACTAGATAATTTTAATTGAGTTATATTATTTTAACGTAAATATACAATTGATCAAGCCTAGTTTCAAAAAATTTAGTATATATTTTTTTAATTTCATTGTAATAATATTTTGAATATATATACTATATTAATAAACAAAATGATGAATAATTACAAAAAATATTCACGTCTATTCAGAGATAATTTCTCTGACATTTTTGGTAGCTCGATGTAGTGATGATTTGACAAATCACAAGATATTCGACCAAAAAGATATTGATATATTATTTTTACATTTCGATTACATTATTTCAAAAAAAATATTAATATATTATTTTGCCTCGAGCTACAAACCATCAATCACATCAACAAAGTAACTTTCACTTGTTATAATATATGATATTGTGTTAATATCAGAGTTAGTTATTTAATATATGATATTGTGTTAATATCAAAGTCTCTTAATATCAGAGTTAGTTATTTAATATAGATTTCCAAATATACGATGGTTTTCTTAATATCAGAGTTAGACATACGATGGTTTTCTAAATATTTAAAAACGTAAAATAAATAGTTAAGATGAAAATTAAAAATATATAAATAAAAAATATAAGCAAAAAACGAATATCAGGCTAAAGTAAATATTTATAAGTAATATTAAAGTTTAAGAATGTAAATTGTATATTTACGTTAAATAACAATTATAACAAAATTAATTATATATTTATTTTTATTTTTTTTAAATTAGAATCAAATTTGACAATTAATTTTTTTAATCTTCGCGTCTACAGCAATATTTTTTCTCTGACATTTTTTTATGTCTCGATTTAATGATGTTTTGTCAAATATTATGTTTAATTTTAAAATTTTAATATCTCTGTAATTTTAAAATTTGAATATATATACTATATTAATAAACAAAATGATGTACTGTGATATTAAACTTAATATCTCTGTAATTTTATTTACTACCGTGTTATAATATTATTCTCTTAATATCACAGTAAATTAAATAATTAGAAAGATAGATGTATAAGACACCAACATACATGTCAGATATTAATTATAGTGTTGAAATGGTACCTCCTCGAGACTCAAAAATATCACTTTATGTCAACAGCTTAACATTTAATTTTAATATAGTTTTTAATTAATATTCTTTTTTAAATTTATGTTTTTATAAGTATATTTTGTTTATATTTAATTTACTAGATAATTTTAATTGAGTTATATTATTTTAACGTAAATATACAATTGATATTAATAAACAAAATGATGAATAATTACAAAAAATATTCACGTCTATTCAGAGATAATTTCTCTGACATTTTTGGTAGCTCGATGTAGTGATGATTTGACAAATCACAAGATATTCGACCAAAAGATATTGATATATTATTTTTACATTTCGTTTACATTATTTTCAAAAAAAATATTAATATATTATTTTGCCTCGAGCTACAAACCATCAATCACATCAAAAAAGTAACTTTCACTTGTTATAATATATGATATTGTGTTAATATCAGAGTTAGTTATTTAATATATGATATTGTGTTAATATCAAAGTCTCTTAATATCAGAGTTAGTTATTTAATATAGATTTCCAAATATACGATAGTTTTCTTAATATCAGAGTTAGACATACGATAGTTTTCTAAATATTTAAAAACGTATAACTTAAATACGTGTAACTTAAAGATGAAAATTAAAAATATATAAATAAAAAATATAAGGAAAAAACGAATATCAGGCTAAAGTAAATATTTATAAGTAATATTAAAGTTTAAGAATGTAAATTGTATATTTACGTTAAATAACAATTATAACAAAATTAATTATATATTTATTTTTATTTTTTTTTAAATTAAAATCAAATTTGACAATTAATTTTTTTAATCTTCGCGTCTACAGCAATATTTTTTCTCTGACATTTTTTTATGTCTCGATTTAATGATGTTTTGTCAAATATTATGTTTACTTTTAAATTTTTATTTTTAAATATTTTCACTATATAAATAATTTTGATGTACTGTGATATTAAATTTAATATCTCTGTAATTTTATTTAGTACCGTGTTATAATATTATTCTCTTAATATCACAGTAAATTAAATAATTTTAATTATAGTGTTGAAAAAGTACCTCCTCGAGAATCAAAAATATCACTTTATGTAAACAGCTTAACATTTAATTTTAATATAGTTTTTAATTAATATTCTTTTTAAAATTTATGTTTTTATAAGTATATTTTGTTTATATTTAATTTACTAGATAATTTTAATTGAGTTATATTATTTTAACGTAAATATACAATTGATCAAGCCTAGTTTCAAAAAATTTAGTATATATCTTTTTAATTTCATTGTAATAATATTTTGAATATATATACTATATTAATAAACAAAATGATGATCAATTACAAAAAATATTCACGTCTATTCAGAGATAATTTCTCTGACATTTTTGGTAGCTAGATGTACTGATGATTTGACAAATCACAAGATATTCGACCAAAAGATATTGATATTATTTTTACATTTCGTTTACATTATTTCAAAAAAAATATTAATATATTATTTTGCCTCGAGCTACAAACCATCAATCACATCAAAAAAGTAACTTTCACTTGTTATAAAAACCTAACATTACAACCATATCTATCCTACACTTCAATAACAAAGTTAGTTCACCAAAAAAAAACAAAAAAAACAAAAAAAAAAAAACAAAAATTGTTCTTACTGAAAATTATGTATTTAAATTTACTATTTTTTTTTCCAATTGGTTATTCATGATCCTGGAGGATATACTATGGTTTTTTATTTGATAAGAAACTTAGATATTTTACCGAAATATAAATAGCGTCCAAGGCTACAATGTGAAGATGGCCTTGGTGAAATGAACATTGCAATCAACGACATTGTCAAAGAAACATGCTGACATCGCAAGCAATGATAACTTTGGACACTTGATGAAGATGGGCTTGGTGCATGACGAAATTTTAAACATTTTCTCCCACAACGTTGTGATCGTTTGAATCCATTATATAGACGGAAAAAGAGATGATTTTAACTTTGTAATATTAATCATATGGTGTAACCATCGACTATGTATTTTTAAATTTTTTTTTATCTAGTGTGATATTTAATAAAATAATACGTAGTAACATGAACATCATGTAAATATTCTGATATCACATATTGAATAAAAATTACTATAATTAACTTTTTATTATATAGTCGTAATAATAAATTACGTGCCTCAAGTTGTTTCTTTTATCAATCATTACATGCAGACTAAACAATTTGCTTATATTAATTTATGTATAAATAGCTTAATATCACAGCAAAATTTGTGAAAAAAAACACATAAAACAAAAACGCAAAAAGAAAAAAATGATATTTAATAAAATAATAACATTAATCATGTAAAATATTGCGATATCACATATTCAATTAAATTTACTAGAATTAACCTTTTATAATCAAAATATTGTTAATATAATATTTTTTTATCTACTGTGATATCTATTTTTTTTTATACTCTGATAATTAACTGAAACTTATTATGATATTTAATTAAATCAATTCTTTTATGTAGTGTGATATTTAATTAGATACAATTTCATAAACCTTAATAGTCGTAATACGGAGTAATAAATTAGGCGGGTCAAGTTGTTTGTTTAATCAATCATTACATGCACAGTAAACAATTTGATTATTTTAATTTATGTATAAATATCTTAATATCACAGCAAAATTTGTGAAAAAAACACATAAAGCAAAAACACAAAAAAGAAAAAAATGGAAAACAAAAATATCAATAAGAAAAGGAAACAATATAATCGAGAAAAAAAGGAAAATGACGAAGAAAAAGAAGTTAAAAAAGAAATTGAAGTTAAAAAAGAAGAAAATGAAGTTAAAGAAGAGGAAGAGGAGGAGGAGGAGGAGGAGGAGGAAGAAGAAGAAGAAGAAGAAGAAGAAGAAGAAGAAGAATATGACTGTGATATTTTTAAACGAATAAAGTATATTGATGAATCTGAAGATGACTATGATTATCAGAAATCTCCATCATTAAAAGAATATGAGAAAGAAGTAGCAAAACTTGAAAAGATGGGTGATCAAGGAGAAGAACAAGATAAAGATTCTCAAGATAATTGCAACTCTGATGAAGACTAAATTAGTATTTATGTTTGTAAACTTTATATTTTGTGTTTTTAACTTTATCTTCTGATGAAAAAACGAGTTGTATCAAACTCATATTTTGTGTTAAAATGGTTTAATGAATTAATTTTAAAACAAAAAATCACATAATTTTTTAATATCACAGTACATTTTTTTTTTTAATATCGCAGTACATAATTTTTTAATATCAAAGTATGAATTTCACTTTATAAACTTTATCAACATTACAACTTAACAAAATGAAAATAAATAATGAAAAAAATATAAAGAAATAACATTGATAATATCCCAGTACATAAATATATAGAAATAACATTGATAATATCTCAGTACATAACTTACTCCTTAAAGTTAAATTCTTCAGTACCGTGCTCAGCATTAGCATTATTTGATTTCCTTTTAACTTTCTTTCCGGTTCGTTTCAACTTCTTAATGTCTTTCTTAGCTCTAAGAAGTTTCCTGTCTGGATTATTTGGACAAGTCCTGAAATCATGATCTGTTAATATGTTACAGATTCTACACTTTCTCAAATTTTTCCCACATTCTTTAGGATCTTTAAATCTGACATCATTATTAGAAGGTTTATATCTTGCACCAGTAACGCCACCCTTATTTGATCCAATATCAGGAGGAAAAACATCAAGAGCAGCAGGTTTAGGAATACCAATCATAGATGATATACTATCCTCTTTATTTCCTGAAGACTGTGCAACAGTTGATGATTCCAATCCAGATTCATAGATGCTCAATCTTTCAAAAAATATACCCAGTTTTTCTTCATCATATCCGCAATGACTGATTATAGAATTCACTTTAGAATAAATTTTAGAAATACAACTACCTGAAGATCCATTTGCTTTAAAAGAAGATCCAAGAAGAGGTAAAACAACAGCTTCTTTTTTCCAACGTCTTAAAAGATATTGTTTAGGAATCTTGTTAATACCATATGCTCTAAGAGTATAAAAAGCATGACGACATAACAGACCACGTCTTTCAAAATGTAGACAAGAACAGTTAACTGAACGAGTTCCTTCATCATAATCAACCTGAAAAAAAGTAAATGAAAGAATTAACTCCAATTTATAATGAATTTAAAAAAAAAAAAAAAAAAAAAAAAATCTTCACAATACTTATTTATTTAAAAAGACAATACCTTAAACTCTCCAAACCACTCTTTATCAATGTCTTTTACATAACCCAAGTTTTTCATAGACCCAGTACAACTCTCAATAGAAGCAACAATCTCAGCCTGAACCACATAGAATGCTTCAAGAGTATAAAATTATGCAGCATGTTGTTCAACTAAATGATTGGTTTTCAATGAAGGTCTATTAATTCTTGAATTATTATCAAGAACACGTTGATTATTCCTTTGTTGATCTAAGGCACTTTCATAACGAAAAAGAAAATGAACTAGAGTAGAACTCCAATTAGAATTATGACCAAAAAAATAGTTTTCACTTTCAGATCGTGAAGTAGTTTTCATCAAACCACTCATTGGGATGTCTCTAAAATAAGCAGGGATCCAACGTTCTTTAATGTTAAACATATCATTCAACCATTTATGCTTATCTAAATCAAATTCATCCAATAAAGCTTCCCATTTCTGAACAAATTCAACAGGTTTATCGCTTTCCCTCCATACAAGAGAACATAGACGTTTCTTAAATCCTCCTTCTTCACATATACTAGAACCGATCTATATAAAAAAAAATAATAATAATAATAATAATAATAATAATAATAATAATAATAATAATAATAATAATAATAATAATAATAATAATAATAATAATAATAATAATAATAATAATAATAATAATAATAATAATAATAATAATAATAACTAAGAAAAAATTATATATATAAATACCTTGGTAGGAAGTTTATTCATTATATGCCACATACAAAGCCGGTGTTTAGCAGTTTTAAACATATCTGGTATAGCTATTAACATTGAAGGATCTTGATCTGTTAAAACAAGGTACGGCTCCTTAATATGAGTGTTAAGAAAAGCTTGCAGTAGCCACTTATATGAAACAACATCTTCTTTCGAAAGTAAACCACAAGCAAAAATTACACATTTTTTATGATTATCAACACCCGTAAAAGGCACAAAAACCATATTGTACCTAAATATATATATATATATATATATATATATATATATATATATATATATATATATATATATAAATTAATATTATATATAAGAATACGAAAACTAAATAAATAAGAATAAAAGAAAGAAAAATAAAACTTACATATTGGTTTTGTATGTAGCATCAAAAGAAAGAACATCACCAAAAGCTTCATAATTCCTTTTACTTGTATCATCCGACCAAAACAAACAACTTAACTGACCATCGGTGTTAGTCTTAAACTCGAACGTAAAATTTTCATCTCTTTCTTTCAAAATACTAAACTTGTCAATAATCATTTGAGCATCATATTTACCAATATAGCTATAAATGTCACGACTCATATTCTTAAAATCAATCTTAGTAGCACCAACATTTTCATATCCTCCCAAAAGCTCTGCGATAAAATTGAATGACATACAAGGACCGATGTTTAAGTTCGAAGCCTTAATAGCAAAATACTGATGCGCCAAACTCATAGACCTATGAGACTTTTGCAAATGTCTATCCTCAGCAGTAAAAAAACCTTGATTGTGCTCTTCAGCAAAATGTTTAACCCTATACTTTTCACCAGATCTGACAACATAAATTCTAGCTTTGCAATTTGTCCTAAACTCTGATCTTATTCTCTTTACAGACTTAGCATCACAATTATCCTTTAAACTATCAAATTCTTTAACTTTAACTTTCTTGGTACCTTCTTTACTGCAAAGAAATTCCTTATTCATAACAATACCTCCATCGTTAGTTTGATGGCCTCTACGAACAATAAAACCAGCTTCAGCAGCATAATCTTTGTATGCTTTATAAGCATCTTCAACACTATCAAAAAAAGTACCTTCCACTGGTACAAGAGTTTTAACAACAACAGGTTTAATAAGAATTGAAGTTGATGTAAAAAAATCTGGTGAATTTACTTCTTCATTCTCTTCAACATTAACATCAGCTGACAAATTTTCATCTTCAACAAACTCATTGCTTGCACAATTTTGTCTCATTGAATCACCTAAAAAAAACACACATAGAAAACTCAACTTTACTTAAAATATCACAGTAACTATACTTGAAAGTGCTACTGCAACAACAAATTTTATTAATAGCATCTCAGAAAGTGCTACTACTGCTGCAACAGCTTACTACTGCTGCAGAAATTATTTCTACTGCTGCATCAACTACCTTGAACAAAAATTTAGATAAAATATCACAATAAACTATCATTCAATAATATTAACAGTTTTAATATCAAAATAACTATTATTCAAAAACTATTTTCTTACCTATCACAAGAAATATAATTGAATGATATACACACCTTTAATATCACAATAACTATCATATTAAAATCATTAAACATCACAAAATAAAATAAACTTGAACAAAATGTTTTATTAAAATAATATTCCAGTTTTAAATATCAGAATAACTATCTTAAAAAACAAGTGTTACTCAAAAAAAAAAAAAAAAAAATTACTCCTACTGCAACAAATGTTACTACTGCTGTTAATACTAATTAAACAATATTAACAAAACAAAATACATAAATCATAAAATCAATGCGATAACCGGCATATTCGTCAATGCGAGCCAAATCTTCCTAGTCTAGCAGACGAACTTGAGCCAAATATTGTTATTGATGTTGTTCTGTATTTCTCATCTTTGCTGTCTTCATCCATCAAAAACTTTTAAATAACGGATTTTCGTTCAAGCGTAATATCATTGCAAATCGTGTAGTCTTCCCTCATACGTTGCTTCTCTACCCTTGCATGCTCAAACAAATTGATAACGTCTATAATAGCATTTTTTCGAGCCACATCATCTTCATCACATTGTTTTTTAACGTACATTTGCATATCTTCAAGGGAATGGGAGGGACAACAAGCCATAATAATTTTGTGCTTGAAATTGTATGTTTAGAAGTATATGAGAATAACAAAAAAGATTAATATCACAATAAGAACACTTTATATGATATTACCAGATTTAATATCACAATAACTATATATAAGATATTACCAAATTTAATATCAGAATAAGTATCATATAAAGGTTATTGATATCAGAATAACTATCCATATATAAAACGGTTTTAAAACGCATAATAAGAAAAAAAAAAAAAAAAAAAAAAAAAAAAAAAAAAAAAACTTAATATCAGAATAAATATCAACATATTAACGTTATTAATATGTTGATATCAGAATAATTATCATTATATGATATTACCAGATTTAATATCACAATAACTATCATTATATGATATTACCAGATTTAATATCAGAATAAGTATCATATAAAGGTTATTGATATCAGAATAACTATCATATTAATATTATTAATATCAGAATAACTATACACATATCAGAAATAAAGAAATTAATATCAGCATAACAAACTTAATATCAGAATACCTATCGTAATATCAGAATAACAAACTTAATATCAGAATAACTATAATACTAACGATAGAAACCTCAAAGTGCAAATGTACTAATACTCATAATAACAATAGCAATATCAGAATAACTATCCTCATATCAGCATAACAAACTTAATATCAGAATACCTATCCTAATATCATAATAACAAACTTAATATCAGAATAACAATAATACTAACGATAGAAACATCAAAGTGTAAATGTACTAATACTCAGAATAACAATAGCAATATCAGAATAACTATCCTCAAATTCATTATAAAAACCTTAATATCAGAATAACTATCATAAAAATACCTTCAACAGCGTTTTTTAATGAAAAATGTACCGATAGATCAGGACCGATACGAGAATACTGATCAGGTAATTCCATTGTATAAAAAATTTAAATAAAAAAAAAAGATGAGAAAAATAAGGAAATAGAATATTCTAATAAAAATAAAAATATACGGAAAGAAAAAAGGGATGAATTTGGTCAAAAAATCAACGGATGAGGTACATCCGCACATCCGCACTAAAAAAAATATCCGCACGTGATCCTCACTCTATATATAAAATTTATGCATCTATCTTTATTTTTTACTTTCTTATTTAAAATGTGTAGTTAAAAATATTTTTCACTTTTCTAATTTTATTTTATTTTCCACTAAGGGTATGTTTGGTAGCAGAGATTATGGAAGATTATTGAGGCTTAAGATTATTTTTTTGAAAAAATAAGCTACTTTAAAAATAATCTTTGTTTGGTAGACAGAACTTATAAGAGATTATTAAAAAAATAATCTTTCATAATCTCTGAAAATAATTATTTTTTATAATCTTTTTCAGCACCAGCACCAGCACAATCTATTTTTGCCAAACATACCCTTACACTCTTCAAATATTTATGTAAAAAGTAATTAAGCCATCTATAGGCTACATAATACATATTTAACATATAAACAACTATTACTAACGCAAACAACTATCATCAAAGTTATATACAAACATTTGTTTTTATTTTCTTACGATGTGGGACATAGACTCCACCCAACAACATCAAGTACGACATGTTGAAACAATTGATTTCATCTTTGTAAATACTATATCTGATTCCAGTCACTAATATATGAGTTGTTAGATAACATAAACACAACACAAGTTTATAGATCACATCATATCGTTGTTTGACAAATTACCAAGTTGAGTCATAACCTTTGTATTAATATTTTGTCATATTGTGCACAAAAACAACATCATATCGTTGTTAGGAGTTGCTTGGATGTTGTAGCGCTTACGTTTATGTGATCGATTTGGTGTTTTCGGAAGAGATTTTAGTTTAGTTTCACTAAACCTGTCAAGGCGGTTTTCTGGGATTTTATACAGTCTCAGTCTTTTCTTTGGATTAGTGCTAGAAATCCTAAATTTCATGTTTTCTAGAGTAATTGGGTGGAAAATCCTAGATTAACTGTAAACTTTATGTAATTTTCTAACTTTTAGATTTTTTTTTATTTACATATATCGCCACCGTTTAAAAAAAAAAAAAAAAAAAAAAAAAAAAAACTCGGAAAAACATTTTTCGAGCTTGGTTTACACTGTGTTTGTTGCTTTCATTTATATGTAGATCGTTTGGGCTCTTTAAATATGTTTTAGAAGAGTAAAATGTTTTCATGGGGCTAGTCGATATCGTGTTAAATTTATGTTGAAACTGTTTGCCACTATTCTTTCTTGGTAGAACCCTATTTCACCCAAGTTGTCTCAGAACCGGGAAAAAGAAGCGGTTTTCATAAATACGTAGTAAAAGGTTTATATTAAATCATTTAGTTTCAACTATTTTTCTAGGGAATTTTGTATAACGCCTATTTCATAAATACCGTTTCACATATGTTTTAACAATGCGGTAGAGCCAATTTAAGATTGATATATGTTTCAAATTATCTTCGGTTTGTTTGATGAGGCATTAGGCGTCCACGGGCTGAAGCTAACTTGTTTCAGTTGATACATTTGGTTTTTTGTTTCATTAAGCGTGATTTATAATGTACTGGACAAATAAAGTTCTCATCATATGGTAATTACGTCACCACACATTGTGGCGGAGCCTATTTAAATTCGATATTCGTTATTCCGTTGCGCCAGAACCAAATGTCCATGTTATCAAAAGTAAATGTATAACATTTCAAAAACTCCTACCTATGGAACATCAGAGGTATGAGTACTTCTGATAAGCAAAAGGAAGTAAGGAAGCTTATTAGTGATGAGAATCTGCATTTATGTGCAATTTTAGAAACTCATATTAAATTCCCAAGGATAAATAAAGTTTGCAATAAGATTTTTGGAAATTGGGAGTATAGTACTAATAGTGAGGATAACAATAAAGGTTGTAGGATAATGGTTGGCTGGGATACTAGCATGGTGAGAACCTGGATACTTGCAAAATCACCTCAGAATATCTTCTTCCTAGTAGAATCTATGAATAAGAAAGTCAGATTTTATTGTTCTGTGATCTATGCTAGTAATTCTAGTAGTGAAAGAAGGAACTTGTGGAGAGATTTGGGAATGCAGAAACAAATTACAACAGGAGTTCCATGGGTGATACTTGGAGACTTTAATGTCACTTTATCTACAAATGAACATTCAAATGGTCCTTCTAGCTCATCAAATGATATGGTGGAGTTTCAAGATTGTGTTGCTAATATTGAAGTGGAAGATATGCACAGTTCAGGTTTTTTCTTCACTTGGACTAAGAGCTTGAAAAATCCCAAGTGCAGAACATTATAGAAGTTAGACAGAATTATGGTTAATGAATGCTTGATTAATCAATATCCAGAGGTGTATGGGAAGTTTTTACCTTTCTTAATCTCAGATCATTCACCTTCAGTTGTTACATTTCCCAAAAGTGAAAACAAAAAGAAAAGAGTATTCAGATTTTCTAACTTCATAACCAGAAAAGTGGAGTTTCTACAGATTATTAAAGAAGAATGGAAAAAGGATGTCAGGGGATGCAACATGTATAAACTGGTAAAGAAGTTAAAGAGTTTGAAATACCCTTTGAATCGTCTTAGCTGGAAAAATGGTGATGTTTTTGAAAGAGTAGAAAAATGCAGAGAGAAGATTAAAAGCGCTCAAACTGAAATGGAGAAAGATCCAAATAATGCTCAGCTGAGAGTTGAGCAATGTCAAGCGTTATTTGATTACAATGAAGCTGTCAAAGATGAAGAGTGTATGTTGGTTCAAAAAGCAAGAGTTGATTGGATTCATGAAGGTGATAAGAATACAACATACTTTCATAATGTTTTAAAAGGAAGAAAGCACACAGGTAGAATTATGAGTATTTGTGATGAAGATGGGCAAAGATTTGACAATGAAGAGGTAGCTGGCCAGTTTGTAAGACATTTTCAGAACTTTCTTAGGGCTAAAGAAGATGTTATTGAGTTTCAGAATGCTGATCTATTTGATAAAACGGTTAGTGAAGATGAAGCTATGGAGATGATTACTCCTATCACTAAAGAAGAAATTAAGGCTGCTATTTTTGATATTGAAGATGACAAAGCACCTGGACCAGATGGCTTCACTGCTAAATTTTACAAAGCTGCTTGGGAGGTTATTGGTGAAGATGTTTGTAAGGCCATTACTGAATTCTTTGAGAAGGGCAAATTGCTTGGTGAGGTAAACTCCACTCTAATTTCTCTGGTTCCAAAAATTAGTGTTCCATTAAAAGTTTCTGACTTTAGGCCTATAGCATGTTGCAATGTGCTTTATAAGGGTATTAGTAAAATTCTTACCAATAGAATTAAGAAAGTTCTTGGGAGTTTAGTAGATGAGAACCAGAGTGCCTTTATAGCTGGTAGACAAATAACTGATAACATTCTCTTGTCACAAGAACTGTTAAGGGGGTATAATAGAAAACAATTTGGTAAGAGATGTGCATTTAAGATTGATTTACAGAAAGCCTATGACACTATTAATTGGGATTTCCTAAGAGAAGTGTTGGTAAAGTTTGGATTTCACATGAAGATGGTGGATTGGATAATGGTGTGTGTTACAACCACAAAGTTTTCTTTAAATGTCAATGGGGAGAGAGTTGGGTACTTTTGTGGTGGAAGAGGATTGAGACAAGGTGACCCCATGTCCCCCTACTTGTTTACACTTGTGATGGAGGTGTTAAACCTTATAATAAAAAGGAATGTGAGGAATTCTGAAAAGTTTAAATACCATTGGGGATGCAAAAAGTTGAAAGTAACTCACCTCTGTTTTGCTGATGATTTGTTAGTATTTTGCAATGGAGATATGAATTCTGTTAGTGTGATCAAGAAAAGTCTAGATGATTTTAGTGGTGTCTCAGGGCTTAAACATAATATGAAGAAGAGTATTGTGTTCTTTGGTGGGCTCTCTGCAAATGAGCAAAGTACTATCCTTCAAATTTTACCTTTTTCAGTAGGAAAATTACCTGTTAAGTACCTTGGAGTGCCATTGGTTACCAAGCAATTGAGTATCACGGATTGCAAAGTTTTAGTGGATAAGGTGAAAAGCAGAGTTAATGATTGGAAGAATAGAGTTTTATCCTATGCTGGCAGGCTACAGTTGATTGCATCAGTACTGGCTTCTATGCAAGTGTACTGGACCTCTGTTTTCTTATTACCAAAAGCAGTTATTAATGATATTAATAAGATTCTGAGAGGGTTCTTGTGGAATCAAGGAGAATTGGTAAAAGGCAGAGCTAAAGTAGCTTGGAATGTAATTTGTACTCCTAAAGATCAGGGTGGTTTAGGAATTAAAAATTTACAAAAGTGGAATGAAGTTTTATTGATCAAACACTTATGGAATTTAGCTGCTAAGAAAGACTCCTTATGGGTGAAATGGATTCATGTGGAGAAGTTAAAAGGTAGAAATTTGTGGGAAGTGCAGGTTGATAAGAGTTGTAGCAGTATGTGGAAAACTATTCTGAATTTAAGGGATAGAGTTAAGAATCATATTCACTACAAAGTTGGGAATGGAAAGAAGATCTCTATGTGGTATGACAATTGGTGCAGTGTTGGGCCTTTGAATCAGTTTATAACACAAAGAGACATCTATGATGCTAGACTTTCTAGTGAAATGTGCATTTCTGATATGATTGATGATGGAGTTTGGAAGTGGCCTAGTGAGTGGTTGATCAAGTATCCTTTCCTTCAAAATATCCAAGTTCCACAGTTATGCAGTAATGAAAGTGATAAAGCAGTTTGGATAAGTAGGGCTGGTGTTCATAAAGATTTCTCAACTAGCAATGTGTGGAGGGATTTGATACCAATGGTACAGAAAGTGGAATGGAAATCTTTAGTTTGGTTTAATCAGTTTATACCTAAACACTCTTTTGTACTTTGGATGGCAATACATGAAAAACTTATGACTTAAGACAAAGTACTAAGATGGAAGCCTAATGAAGTAATGACTTGTGCTCTGTGTAATCTATGTACTGATTCTCATGAGCATCTCTTCTTCAAATGTCAGTATGCTAAATTGGTGTGGGAGGCAATGCAAGATCTTATGCATATGAAGTGCCCAAGTGATTGGAGAAGAATTATCTCAGTTTTCTCAAAACTTCCTGAAAACAGAAGTATCTGGTGTATTATCAGAAAAATGGTATGCAATGCTGCTGTTTACTACATCTGGCAAGAGAGAAATGCTAGAATATTCAGCAAAATAAGGAGAGATGCACCTGATCTTATCAATGTAATCACAGAAGTATTGAAACTGAGACTGATGAGCTTGAAGGTGAAGGATAATTCTGCTGTTAGAAAAGTTGAAGAAAAATGGGCTATTGTTTTCAATAAAGTGTCTGTATAATGAGGAGTTAAAAGGTACTGAATATAGAAAAGTATAGTATAGAGATAGAATGCTATGAGTATAGTATAGCTTGTTTATTTGATGTTTGAGGCTGTAGGAAGTTCACAGGGCATGTCTGTGGAATCTCCTATGGTCATGTAAATCTTGTGAGTTATAAAATTGTTCACCTTGAGGAAAAAAAAAGTATCATTAGGGTCGAGCAAAATAACCGAAAACCGACCCGACTCGATAAACTGAGCCGAACCGGGTCTACCGAACCAATCTTATTCGGTTCAGTTCAATTTTATATAATTATTTCGGTTTTACTCGGTTTGGATCAAAACACAATTATTCGGTTTGCTCTAGCTAGCTAACCGACCCTATCCTAACCCAACCGACTTTATTCGGTTCGATTTGGTTATAAAAATATCAGACATCGTTAACATTACATTTCTTATAATAGCAGGTCCTACTTAGTACTCACTCACTATTTAAACGTACACATGCAACATACAATATAACAAACATCACTCGCTCTAATTAAATCTCCAACATCATCTCAGCCAAACAGAAACATTCAAAACGACGTCGTAAACCAGATCAAATGTCATCCTACGTACCAAAAACGACGTCACCATTGGCCAACGACGCGATCATCTCATGGTACCGAGGCGAATTCGCAGCAGCAAACGCGATAATCGACGCGTTATGCGGTCATTTATCGAGGTTAGATAATGACGATGATAAAGGTGATCAGTATGAGGCAGTGTTTGGTGCTATTCATAGAAGAAGGATGAATTGGATACCTGTGATTCAAATGCAGAAGTATTATTCTATTGGTGACGTTGTTATGGAGCTTGAGAAAGTGGCGGAGCGACGTCTGGAAGTGGTTATTACGGAGGGTGACGGTGGTGATGGTGGTGGTGGTGAGGTTAGCGGAGTTGATTCGCCGACGAGTGAGGTGACGGATACAGGTAATTACTAGTATTTTTGGTATATATTAAATTAATTATGTAAGTAGGCCGAGATCGAAATTATTTCTAATATTTAGATGTTACATAAAAATGTTACACTTTTAAATTTTGGCTTGTTTACAAATAATAAGTCTTCATTTTTCTTTGAAAGACATTCAATCGACTAAAAGAGAGTTTAATGGGTGAAAATGATGTTTGACTGGTTGAGAACATGAAAAGTATATAATTTGAGGTGCAAAATATATTTATCTTTTATGAGAATTATTACGGAGTATCATAAAACGTATAATTGATTTTAGACGAAAGTTGTGTGGTATGATATTACTAGACTTGATAAACAAACTAGTGAGATAACCGGTACATGTAACGGGGATTATGTGGGTGTTTGGGGTTTTGTTTTGAGGAAAATTACTAATTACTACTTGATTAAGATATAATTAGAAGATTGTGTTTAAATGAAGACTTAGAATAAGGACTCGCTTTAGCGTTTGAAGAAAAAGTGATCAACAACAATAATTTGAAGTAGTGGTAGATACATAAATCTTTAAAATCTTTTAAATGATATGCTCTTAGATTATGAATTATGATGGGTGGTCTGCTACCACCACCAAGCATGATCACACGCTAAGACCATAGCAATGGCCACCCACCATGCGTCAAGACCCAACTTTTTGCACTTGTTTGGTGGTCTGCATCACCGAACAATTTCTCACTTTTTTTTGTATGTGTTTGTGGAGTAATGTTAGTACAAAGTTGGGTATTTGTATATTTTTGGTTTGGTGACTACTATAGCATCTATTTGGTGATGGATTTGGTAATCTCTTAATTAGTGATGTGACGCTGACGTAAATGTGATGGTTTTGTGACTATAGTGTTTAGCCATAGTATTATACTCTTATTAACTTATACTCAAAAGATATAAATGTATAGACTCAAGTATGTCTTTTTAGTGTGTTGAAGTTGTGTGGACCTGCTTTTCGAATATGCTTATTTAGTAAACGCATAATTTGTCATAATATTGAACAAACATAGTATAATATGATCATTGTGTTTTCAAGTTGTGAATAAGCAATCTAATTCTGATTATTTTAGAATATCATAATTAATTGAAACCGATGATTGCTATAAAATATTTAAAAACACAATCTTTTTGGTATGATCTCCTACAATGCAGATTAGTTTTTGTCAAATTGCATAACTCTGCCTTTATTACAGATCTGTATCCCTACTTATCATATTTCATACACGAATATTTAAATCCACGATGTTGCAAATACTATATTCATTTACGTCAAATTCAGTGTCTTCAACATTATTTATCTAACTTGGAATCTGTATACTTTGAAACAAAAAAGTCATGTCACAAGAGTTATGTTTCGTTTAAATTTCATTAGGTACATATTCGGAAGTTAGAGGAAGAGTCCAAAATGATTATGGAGATATTTCAGTTAGGCCGCGTACATCAACCACGTCCGTTTACCCGTTTGTATGATTGTGTGAGTTTTTACCTGTTTGTATGATTGTGTGAGCTTGTATTAAAAGATACCAAATATTAACCTAGTAAGTTAAAGTTTTTCGTTCTTGTTATAGCTCGAATATCCGATTCGAGGTTTGACTTGTTTACTTTTTATCTGGTGGCTTTTTTTGTCCCGTTATCGAGGATCAGTAAAAGCGAAAATTTAGCTCTGTTGATATATTCCCAATAAGGAGTTATAGTTAAAGTTAGGTTATCGAGGTTAGATTTGAGAAGAAAGTGGCGTTCGATATTGGTAAAGCTGCCTTCTTACAAGGACCAGGCACTACCCTATTATATTCTTGAGATGTGTGTGGATTTTCATTTTACTTATTACCTTTTGTAATTTATGCATTTACCATACTTGCAAAAACTAATTTTACAAACTAGTCTGGTTTTTTTCAAGTTGTTTGAGCTTAGCATTCGTGTCTATTTCATTAGAGGCGAATTCTATGAAAGATACGAGAGTAAGCCCGAGAGAGTCAACTCGAGCTTATATGGGTTCACTAAAGTAATTTTATTGACTTTGCCAATAATCTATACTACTTATAATGCACGAAGTCACCTCACTCTTAATTTTAAGACGTACAAGAAATTGACCATGGTTTACAACACTTTAATGTTCTTAATTTTCAGAATTATAACAAAGTAAGCATATGGTACAACAAAATAAAGCGTTGTGTCATTTTAAGACCAAAATTTTATCAAACAACATTAACGCTATTAAAAACACCCTTTCACCAAAAATTAAAAACATTTTAGCACAATATACAATAGCTGCAACTAATTTTCAGATTTACAACAGAATAAACATAGTGTACAACAAAATAAGCATGATGTAATTTTCAGACTTACAACATTAATGCTATTAAAGTGGTTAATGTTATTAATGACTATAATGACTACTACTTACAAGAAAAAAAACATAGTGAACAACACTTTAATGCACATAATTTTCAGACGTACAAGACAAGAAGCATAGTGTACAACAAAACACCACATTAATGCTATTTAATGTAGTCAATTATTTAACTGGTCAATAAATACAATTAATACAGTTATTAAAACACCCATTACATAAGAAATACAAATTATCAAGCATATTGTACAACCAAATCAAACACAATTCATGCATTAAATTTCACTACTACAAATAATAAAGCACATTATACAAATATTCAAGCCCGAAATGGCTACGGACCAAATGGGCTTGAGCCCGAATGTGAGCGAACCAAACGGGCTCGAGCCCGAGGAGACACAGGCCAACGGGTTCGAGCCCGAACGGGCACGGACTATACGAAATTCTTGATATCCGTAAATTTATTGTTAAAAAGAACATAATAAACTAAAATACATTATTTATCGAATAATTTTATTTTAGGGTATCCGCCGCTGTAACGCGCGGGTACCCTGCTAGTACGTAAATGATACAAGGGAATATATAAGTGACTAGAGCTTTAATTTCAACTTTTATTAACTTACAAAAGTTTAATCGAACTCAATTATAGCTTATTTAAGTACAACTTTATCGAGTGTAAATTCTAGTACTAGTAGTAATTTTCAAGTTATTGAGTTCGACCATACCCTAAAGCAAAGCATTGGATCCTTTGCAGCCCTAGCAATATAGATCAAATAATATGTTAACAATAAGTATATAAAAATTTTGAATTATAAAAATAGTTTGCAAGTATTAAAATGAATCAAGAATTTGTTGGCACATGGTTGTGTGGACGAGATCCCGTAAAAACGGATGTCACCACCAGTGTCTTGTTTGTTGGGCGGTTCTCTTTACCCTTAGCATGATTCCTAGAGCCGTTCATTTAACCTTTTTGTTATCTCATACTCCTTTGAATTCACAAAGTTAACTCTCTCAACAATCGTTTCTTTACAAGGTTTAAATCGGTAGAAAACTGTGATCCCGAACACCTCTTTTGGGTGCCAACCGACCCTTCTTCAAGGATCTAGCAATGAGCATTTGTTCCTGTGACTTTTAGCCCTCTCATTGACATGAACGTTTACAATAAAAAGTGATACCACTGGAGCAATGCCCCAATGGTTCTCTCACTAATTGTTTATACTTAATAAACTCAACGATAAAAGTAGTGTACCAAATAATGTTTAGTTGTGGTAAATTTAGTAAGAGTAAACTGAACAAAACATCTTTGTGGTTCGGTAAAATTGTTGGCGCAATCCCTGTAAGTTAGAAGGTGCTGACATAGTGCATATTCGACTTTGTTGAGCAAGTACAGTATTTTTTTGACATGAAAACATATAAAACTTCGAAAGTGCAGCCATATTCGCGTCTTACAGGGACAATAATTGCACACTAAGGTTACCCACATTAATTTTGCATTCAAAATCGTAAGACTCACGCTTGCAATTTGTTCAAACGGCTAAATTTACTCTTTTAGTTATATGATTAGTTCACTAGAATCTGGATGACACCATGATGTTATTTCTAGTGCAATTAGATTTCCTTTAACTGAATATTCCCTTTTCCTTAGCATTCTGAATTTATGATGTGGATAGTAGGGATATTACAAACCTTAAAACAGATTGCCAAACACGTTATAACTTGAATCTGTACTAGCTAGCAAGGTAAACTACCTATCAAGTATGCGTAATATGGGTAACTAATAAAATTACATAAGGTATCTATATTGTGAAGTGCATTGAGGGAAGTAGAACATTCAAAGGGATACATTGTGATCGATATCAATTTGATTACTTATGCTTTTTATGATCTGCAGGATATGTAGAAGTGCAGCCATTGGTAGAAAACATTAAGATATGCTCAAACCAAGAAGATTGGGAGGCGAGGCGAGACCAGATCAAGATGACTAAAGGGTTCATGGCCAAGGAGTATGTAAAAGGGCATATGGTAAATTCTCTCTTCCAATCCGATGTTTCCTATCCTCCTACGGAACCTGGGATACATAGAGAATCTAGAGATGATGTATGGGTAGGTTGAACATGTAATAACGGGTTAAAAATAGATTGAGGTCACGATAGCACGTCTTAGTTAGAGCTGGCTCACATGACTACTCACATCATGTTGGCCACAAAAACTAATTTTTTCAAACTCTAGTATTTTTTTTTTTTTCCTTTTAGAGAAACTTTATTTGATAAAATCTAGTTTTCGAATAATACCATATAGCCTAAATCGACCAATTTATAAACAGAAATGTTCATGTTTCCTTTGCTATGAACATAAGAATTCTGACTTCCACTGATGATTGACAGGTGAATGTTGTAAGAGGTTTGAAGTTGTATGAGAACATACTCACAGATACCGAGCTAACTCGGTTAAATGACTATGTGAATACACTCCGAGTTGCTGGCAAAAATGGAGAACTCTCAGGTGGATCCCATACTACCTGATGTTTTTTAGGTTTAACTAATCATTCTTTTTGCGACTGAAGTTTTGACATAGTAAAGGATTGAACAGGTTTGGTAATTGATCTTATCTGCCATTAAAAATACCATAAAATTTTACCTGATTCGGAAGCCCCGACATGCTGTTAGAGAAACTTAACACAACTCTATACACCTTACTTAGAAGTGGATTATGTCATTATGATATATCATGCTATTTTTAGTTTATGCGCAAGACTGAATATCCCTTTTTTGAGTTTGTAATGTTCTAATTTAATGTCATTATAGGTGAAACATTTATAATGTACAATCAGCAGTCAAAGGTTATTAAGAGAGAGCTTATTCAGTTTGGAGCTCCCATTTTCGGCCAGATAAAAGACGAAGCTACAACTAAATCCCAAGACAGTAAGTAATCCTCAATGCATAAACGCAAACTATATATTCTTTAGCGACTGGCAAAATAGATGGTCAGATGAGTTCCGGCAATGGGTCAAATATGGGTTTTAGCACTGGTCAAATTGGGTAGAATGGACCTGCACACCCTTAGTTTTATGAAATATCAGTACACTTCTCAACCCATTTGATCCATCTAACCCGTATACACTTTTAGTCAACTTTTTACTTACATAAATAATGCAGCTCAATTTGGCAAGTTCCAAACTATTTGACCGGTTCCATTATTATCTGGTCACGGGTTAAATGGATCAAACTGGTTTTGGTGCAGTACGAAATGGGTAGACTCGATCTGCATAAAGCCACCTCTGATGCTGCAACTTAATTTTCTGCTATTCACGTCTACAGGCCATATCGAGCGAATTCCAGCTCCTCTTGAAGGTGTTATCAATCACCTGATTAAGTACCATCTGATTTCTGAAAACAGACGACCAAACAGCTGCATCATAAACTTCTTTGACGAGGTTACAATAATTCCAGTTAATATATAACATAATTTGTTTAATGCACAAGCTGAGATCAGTTTATTGTTGGTGTAGGGGGAGTACTCGCAGCCGTTCTTGAAGCCACCTCATCTGGACCAACCTATATGTACCCTTGTTCTCTCTGAATCAACAATGGCTTTCGGGCGTACTTTAGTGTGTGACAAGGATGGAAACTACAAAGGGCCACTCATGCTTTCTCTCAATGAAGGGTAATAATCATATACTAAACTCTGTTTTATGTATAGGTGGAAAGATGGTCTAGGTCAAGTCATGCAATATGGGTAATGGGTCAAAACGGGTTCGGGTTGAAACAGTAAACGGGCTCTTTAGTTCATTTTATGATAAACATATTAATCCAAGCCTTAACATAAAACCTATAAGCTATTCTTTTTGTTTGACCTATTTGGGATAAAGACAACCTAAATTTACCAATTCATTAGCAAATGGGTCGAATTTGCAACCTATATGTCTTATATATGTTCCTAGAGCGGATCCATAAACATGCATATATGACAAAACCTTTTGCCACTCTGCAGGTCACTCTTAGTGATGAGGGGGAATAGTTCCGATATGGCCAGACATGTCATGTGTCAATCTCCAACTAAAAGGATCAGCATCACGTTTTTTAAAGTCAGGACAGATTCCTACGAAAAGAACTCATCAGCAGCCAGTGCCATGACGGTGTGGCAGCCCAGTGTTCCAACGCCATACCACGCACCAAACGGAACACTTAACGGCTATAACTCAATGAATGTAGTTTCCAAATGGGGTGTCAATGGTGCACCACAACTGCTTATGTTAGCCCCAGTTCGTCCAATGGCCCTGAGCCCAAGAAGGTTACCTCATGGTGGCACAGGGGTTTTCTTACCATCGAGTGGCGGGTCAAGAAAACCAGTAACGCATCAACATGCCCGTGCCCAAAGAGGACATATTCTCTCACTTCCAGCCCCAGCTGAACCACACAAAATCAGTCACCTCTAGGCCGTAGTCTACCAATATCTAGTCTATTCAAGTCACATTCACTAGTTGTTACAATTTTAATCGGCAAATTAGGGTCAACCGTTGGTGATTTTCTATCATATCACCCGAGTGTTTTAGTAGTAAAATTGTAAGCTTTATATGTGAATTATTATTACTATGATTATTATTACTAGTCTCTATAGTCAAGATTAACGGGATTTATCATACAAAGTTATCATTATCAACATGAACGGATGACCGTTCCAATCATACAACACAAATGACGTAAAAACACCTACTTTCATAACGAACACGAACAAAGTGTAAATATAATAACAAGAAATCTGTTTTAATAAAACGCAATTTATTTACTTTTACCAGCATTCAAAGGTTCATCGTCGTCTTCAATATCCCAACTCAAATCCTCGTCATCGTCCCCACTATTCAACCGCTTTAACACCTCATCTTTCTTCAGACTCCCACCTTGCGACAACACACTCTTCTCATCGTTTTCCCCAATATCCCCAATCTCATCCCACTCGAGATCCTCATCCACCTGCAACTTCTCCTTATCAGACACACTCCCGACCCCAGCATTTTCATCCGTTTTTGTCACCAATTCAACTTTCTCATCAGACACACTCCCACTCGGTTTCACCTCATCCACAATATCCTTATCAACACTAGAACTCACATTTTCACGCTCATAATCCAAACTCGGCTTCTTATCATTTTCACGCACCACATTTTCCTCTTCATCGTCATCGACATCCCAACTCAACTCCTCGTCATCATCTACATTCACCGCCCTCCTAACAAACTTACTCCTCGCATCCTCGACCTCCCTCATCTTCCACACCTTATAAAAATACCTACACCAAAAACTCGCCTCATCCACCTCACCATTCCCTCCCCCAACCACTTCCCGATAAATCGCGTCAACTCTCTCGTTTTTCAAAACCTCCGCAATCTCGCCTCGCCTCTCGCCTAACACAAACCCTAACTTCCACTTACCAAATTCACCTAAATCATCCTCAGGATCATCTATATAAGTCCTGACGTCACTTTGCAACGACTCTAACTGACTATCAAACCTACTGTAATTCCGTACACTTTCTGACTTACTATTTTTAGAAAGTTGTTCTGGAACACTAATAGCTTTCATAACGCCGTCAATTGACGCCGGTAAGTCCTTAACGGCGTTATTAGCTACTTCACGGAACAGATCGGATTCTTTTCGTAAACCGGATCCGAATTCTGCTAAATCACGGCGGTATGTTTCGAGTACTGATTCGGATCGTGTTGTGATTGTTTTGACTAGGTCTCCGAAGCTCCACGCGCCGGAAGAGGCGGCGCGTGGGCCGGGAAGTTCGGTGGTTTGTTGAGTTTCGGAGGTGGACGCGCCGGCGCGTGGAGCGGAGGAAGGTGAGTTTGTGGTTTCATGTTGGGGAGGATCTTCGTCGGATAAGATTGATTTGAAGAAATTCATTTTGGTTATAAATTTAAATTTAAATGTTAGAAAGTTATGTGAAGAATTAAAATTTATAAGTTTTGTGAAGAGTGTGAATTGAGTTAAGTGGATTGTGTTACGAAAGAATGAAAATCAAAAGGAGAGTGACAATGACAAGGTAACTATCAACTGATTTTTAGTAACTGGGCTTCAATGATGTTATTTATTTTTTGTATTTCGCCCATTAAGCCCATGTAAGTAGGATGTTAGTCGGATAGGGTTCAGGTCACTTCGGGTCGGAGCAAAGTCGGGTTGAGGCTAAAGAAAACACATTCGAACCTAACTTTATTTAGATCTCGGGTCAGTTGGGTTTCTTATTCGGGTCAATGAGGTTGACTCAAACCTGAGTTAGCCAAACATTTTAACCTGATACCCGACCTTATTTAATATCCGGGTTACTCGGGGTTGACGTGAATAACCCGAAACAAGTACTGACCCGAGTACCCAGACCTGAATAAGTTTAAAGGTTCGGGTCCAGATAGGGGTCGAATCGGGTTTTTATACCCTTACATGCAAGCATCGATCAACTAATTTTCTTGTTTATATTTATTTCGTAAGAAAATGAAATTATTTGTGTCCTTCTTTTTTGTTTTGTTTTAGAGCAACTCTAATACAAGTTTGAAAACGACTTTAAAAAAATGTTATTATATTATCTTTACTACATAAAATAGAAAATTAGTCAAAAGTGAAATGTCAAAAATAGGTTGGGAATGACTTTTTTTGCATCGAATTGAATGTGAAATAATTTGAGATTTTCAAGTTATTGATGCAGTGACTCATTGAGGATGCTCTAAATGTTAAACGAACGTACAAAAAACAAGCAAAAAGATTTCAAATATCCATAAAAAATTGTTTCTCGTGTATATTTGTTTAACTATACATATTTTACAAAAATATATATCACATATATGCGATATTTGAACATAAACAAGCATTAACGAGTCACGAGTGTATAATCAAACGTTCAAAAACAAGCTAAACTTTTGCTCACGTTTGTTCATTTAATAATTAACGGACATAATCAAAGGTTTTCAACAATTTATGAAATTTCAATAAAAGATTTTTTATTTACAACCCTATACTAATTTGCTATATCAAGTAATGTAACTAAAATATACTTCATCCGTCCTAAAATAATTAGTTATAATACCCGTGCACGCACGGGGTTTTGACAAAAAAAAATATTTTGTATTAATACTGAATATTGTGTCTTTAAAGGTAATTGCATATAAGGGCAAATGGCACAAAAATGCATTAAAGTTAAGGTCCATTTCCAATTAAGGTATTATGCTTTTTTTCTTGCATAAATAGGTACACAACAAAAAAATTTGGCGGATTTGGGTTTTTTACTAACGTTCGTTAACTCACTCCGTTAGTATATATTACATGTTTAGTCCTTGTGGTTAGGACCAAATTGCAATGAAGGTCCTTACTTTCAATTAAAATTATTTGCACAAATCGTCCTCGGTCAACAGTGGTCAACGCCACGTGTCACCACCTGAGTGGTGCCACGTGGCATAGGGTCGGGTCGGGTCGGATTATTAAGCGGGTCGGGTCGTAAACGGGTCGGGTTGCCACGTGGACCAATGAGGTGGTGCCACGTGGCATTGGTATAATATACCAATTTTTCGGCTGGCCTAAGATTCGAACTCGGGTCTTTTGTGTGGGAAGCCAAGCCTTGCCCAATTGGGCTAAGCATAGCTCCAATAATAGTTCCCTAAATCAAATACATAACCCTTCCTAAAAGTTAAGGCCCAATTCTTAAATAATAAAATGTTCAATTTAGTTTTTGGCCTATCAATTTAAGGGGTTATATTGGCTGTCAAAAAATAAATAAATATACCGTCGGACCCGCTTAATAATCCGACCCGACCCGACCCTATGCCACGTGGCACCACTCAGGTGGTGACACGTGGCGTTGACCACTGTTGACCGAGGACGATTTGTGCAAATAATTTTAATTGAAAGTAAGGACCTTCATTGCAATTTGGTCCTAACCACAAGGACTAAACATGTAATATACTAACGAAGTGAGTTAACTAACGTTAGTAAAAAACCCAAATCCGCCAAAATTTTTTGTTGAGTACCTTTTTATGCAAGAAAAAAAGCATAATGCCTTAATTGGAAATGGACCATAACTTTAATGCCTTTTTGTGCCATTTGCCCTTCCATATAATTATATAGTTATAAGTTTTGTGCACGCACGAAGTTTACACATAAATCAAATTTGTTTTAACATTTAGTTCAGTATATACACATATAAGAATTTGCCCATGAAAATTGTGATATAAGTATAACTAATACTTATGCACGAGTTTTTCATTATGCATTAATATCCATTAGAATTTGGTAAAATATTTGTAAAAATTTCTGTTAGGTAACTCAAAATTTAATTTTATTTAGCTGACAAAGATGTTGATGTTGCTATTTAAGATTCACTATGATATTATGTTGTATACATGATGCAAGTTTAATAGCACATAATGAGCGTTGATAAAGTTAAAGTATACTCTTTTAAATTTTTTAAAAATGTTTTTCTAGATATCCTTATATAAATAAATAAGAATTACATAAGTCATTATTATAAGTAGGATTTTTCTAACTTGTGCCCTAAGGGCACATGTTAAGCACATAAAAAGGACATCGGGTCCCACAGAAAAGGACACAGGGATCCACAAAAAGTGTACTTTCTGTGGATCCCTGTGTCCTTTTCTGTGGGACCCAGTGTCCTTTTTATGTGCTTAACATGTGCCTTAGGGCACATGTTAGACAAACCTTTATAAGTATAATCGCGTATATTTATTTTTATATTAAAGTTTTCAGTAATTTAGATGTATTTAAAATGTAAACTCGTGTCCACATATGTTAAACTTTTAAAAATGAATTAAATAAGTCTTTATTGAACGTATATAGTAAAAAAAAATTGATAATTATAATAGTACAAATTTATATGGTGTTATTTTAAAACAGCATATACTATGTATTTTTTAAGATATAAAGTATAAAGGCTATAAAGTATAAGGGGGTATTTGTTTATAATCCAAAATTATTAAAAAATATAGAGGCTTATAATATTGAACTTAACTCTATATTACTTTTAAAAATTCAACCACTAAAGTTTTATTAATTACATCATCTTTTTTTAAGTTTTTGTTTTCACAAATGTGACACCTATATTTTTATGTGTTTTTTTTATCAACCAAATTTCTCCACCAAATTGATTAAAGTTTGACCAAAATCAATTTAATTTTGACTTTTATTAACCAATCACATCACACGATTTTGCTTACGTGGCAAAATCGAGCTCTCCTATTAGCCCAATTATTTTTTTAATAAGAATGAATTGACAAAATCACTCTGAAATGATGTAATATAAAAGATAATTGTAGAACATGATTAAAAAAAGAAAAAGAAAAAAGATAGATAATACTTGAGTAAAAAGCAAGAACAACCTATTAAAGTAGAATAACCACACTGATAATCATGCAGCCTTTGAGTCCTTGACACTATAGACCAAGGTTGTCAAGATCGGGATCCTACCCAGGATCGTTTTCGTCTTTGCAAGATCGTGATCGTAAGATCGGATCGGGATCTTAAGATCCTACTCTAATGTTATTTCTTAATAATTTATGTAATTTTATACAAATCTACAAATTCTAATACATTATAACCATAAAATACTATGAATGTTTCGTATAAATGTTGTCCTAAATTATGATTATAAAATGTTTAAAAAGATTAACATGTTGTTTTTTGAATTCTACAAACAAACAACCCATAAATTTGTAGATTTTTAGTTTGTAATCCGAGAAAAGTAAGATCGGATCGGATTAGATCGTAAGATCGTATGGTCAAGATCGGGATCCTATAAGATCCTAAGCTTGCAAATATCCTATGTAGGATCCGGATCGTTTTTTATTTGCAGTATCGTAAAATCGTAAGATCCTAAGATCAGGATCGGGATCCTGACAACTATGCTATAGACAGTTTGAACCACAGTAAGAACAAACAGGACGATTCCAGCAATTAGAGCAATGATACTCCATGGATTACTGAAATATCTACCCTTTAACCCTGCAATAAGGTTGGGCCAATAAGCATTGTAGTACTCATCCATTTGCCTCCATTCATCTTGGTAATAGAAATCATCAATTGCAACGTGTTTCAATACATCGTTTATAACATCTGCTGCTCTTTGATGGGAACTTAAATAGTTGACAAGGACTTGTGATCTTGCCAGCTTAGCAACATCTTCGGGAGTATCTATTAACTCATCCAGCGCATGCATATATGATGTGACACAAGTCTGAACTTGAGAGGACTGCTCATATATAATGAGGTTCCTTATAATCGACTCTGTCTTATCCTCAAGATGTAGTACTGGCATTTTAAGAGTAGGCTTGCTCCATGACGAAGGGAAGCATAGGAACCTCGAAAATTTCAGTTCCATGGCCATTGGCCAATTTGCATCAAGTTTCTTACTAAACCTCACTCCTGACCTGTACAATTCGATAACAGAGAGGCCTTGTACCATTTTATTAAGTGGTGATGAGTTTCGGTCTGGATGCTGGTAAGATTTGTGGAGAAAGCCAAGGATATGATCATGGGTTGAAGAAATATTGGATTTGGTCATTACTAAATCT
Source organism: Chrysanthemum seticuspe (assembly GCA_019973895.1). Taxonomy (NCBI): domain Eukaryota; kingdom Viridiplantae; phylum Streptophyta; class Magnoliopsida; order Asterales; family Asteraceae; genus Chrysanthemum; species Chrysanthemum seticuspe. The sequence goes on along the minus strand of BPTQ01000009.1, from coordinate 57,573,532 downwards.
CCTTCAAATATGTTGATTAATTTTAGAAAAGGGAAGATAAAATCAGCAAGAGACAGTGTGGGATGAAGCTTTAGTAAAGTACAGTCAAATATGTCATGAAGAACAAAAAATGGAATTTGGTTTTCTATTAGAACCATGTCACGGTATAAGTCCATGTAAAGTAACTTGACTGGTCCCAATGAGGAATAATTTATGTCACATTTGTATAGGAAAGAGAGTATGAAACAAGCATCGGTTACCATCATTTTGACAAGTTCAGAATCAGTGTATGTCGGCATCGCGACATAACATGCCTTAATTCGGTCAACTGAATCACTTACCTTCATCACACATTCTTTTAATATTTGCTCAGGCGTGGAATCTAAATGACTCAATAGATTATGCAATAGATTATGCATGTAAGCAGCTTTCTGCGCTTCGAATCCTATTAAATTTTTATCTTGGTGGTGAAGAGGTCCAATCGAGACCACCCGGGGGGTGTAAGAATGTGAGCTGAGTTCTCGATGGGAGCTAGGAACCATGAAGATTGATCCTGGACGACGCTGGTCGCTAGGGTTTTGTACTTCTACTCCATCGTATTTAAGAAGAAGCTGGAGAGTGTCGTCAATTTCTACATGCCCAAGTTCCACGTCACCTTCCGCCATTCGAAGTGTTAGCTTAAAAATTGATGTCTTTCGTGAGCGATATGAAGAGGGACGTAAAGAGATTGCGGTAGAAAGAAATATGGAAGTGGTGAGCGAAAGTATTAAAGGAATTGTGAGTGAATATCATGCACGTGAAGGGAGACTTTTTATGAAAATGTTAGTTATTCAAATGTGCTACACGCGAAGGGGATAAGGATAGCTGGAGAGATGTAAGAACATGAGGATGAACACAAGAAAGAAAATGGTGATGTGAATCCGGAAGAAAACAAATAATGGCTTCAAGATAGAGAAAATATGTGTGGTCTTGGTTAGTGCTTGACCTTGACTTAATTACATCCACATGCCTAAATTAGACCGTATGTAATAGGCCCCTCCTCCATAGGGTATTTGTCAGGGGTGAGGACAATTATTGAGGCCCGTTTCTTTTTTTTTTTGAACTTCTGTCTGCTAAGTGGGACCATAAACATATATTATCATTTTTAAATTGACGGGGTCTACTAATTTTTGTTACAAAGTCTGTGTGCTAAAGGCTTATAAAACCTTACTTGTCCCTAACTAGAGGTTCTAAGAAAAATGAGACCCACTTATTTTTGAGCCACTTAGAGAGGAGGGAGTGGAGAGCGGGTATGGCATCGAGTAGCAAGTACCCGAGCGGGTACACCGCCCCGCCTAGCTCGGGTAGTTGGATCGAGTAGAGAATTCGAGCTCCGAGCTCGAGAGAGTACCCTGATTCATTTTGAATTATTCGACCGTTGCATACAATCAAACGGTAACATGCAATAACTAAAAAAAAAAAAAAAAAAATCCCTTTAAAACCAAATAACACACACTCATTTCTTTCAAAAAACATACACTAATCTCTCAAAAAAAAATTACCCCCACCTTTCAAAAAAAAACACACACTAATCTCTCCAAAAAAAAATGTCTTCCAATTCTTCCGAATACGTTATTCCGTCTTCGTCCGACGAGCTATCCACGGGTAGCTCGTTGCAACATATGCTTCAACTAGCGGCTCAGTATCTTGAAGACACGGCAAGCTCTAGCCGAACTAGCGTAAATCGTCATCGGGAAATAGGTCTTGAAACTTTAGAGAATGATTGGTTCGTTGAAACACCAAAGTACAACGACAATTACTTAAAAAAAAAAATTCGAATGGAGAAAAGCATGTTTTTGCAAATAGTGGGTGACATTGAATCGAGATACCCATATTTTCAAGAAGGCTATGACGCGCGATTGAAAAAAAGTTTCACGGCGAAACAAAAAATCACATCGGCCGTTAGGAAACTTGCAACCGGCAATCCGCCCGATGAGTATGATGAATATTTATGCATGTCTGCAAGAACGTCACGTGAAAGTCTTGATTATTTTTGTGAGGCCATCATTGAGTTGTACGGTCGAGAGTACCTACGTAGGCCGACAGCACACGACCTTGCTCGCATTTTCCAGGCCCATGAAGCGAAGCATCACCTCCCTGGGATGCTTGGTAGCCTCGACTGTACACACGTCAGATGGAAAAATTGTCCTAGACATTTGAGAGGGCAATATACGAGAGGTGACTATGGTGTTCTCACTATTATGCTTGAAGTCACCGCGTCACAAGATATGTGGATTTGGCATGCTTTTTTTGGTCCACCGGGGTCAAACAACGATATCAACGTATTGAATCAGTCTGACTTGTATCTTACAGATCGAAATGGAACGGCGATGAATAGTTCATTCCACGTGAATGGACGCTTTTACAAACGCGGCTACTATTTGGCAGATGGAATCTATCCTAAGTGGTCCACACTTGTTAAAGCATACCCGTATCCAACCTGTTAGATATTAGTTTTCACATACACATCAAACCATAACACAAAGTGGCGTATAAATAGAATTCTAGAGAGAGAAAGTTAGAGGTTTAGGGAACTTAGTGAGAGAAAGTGAAAGATATTATTATAAGCTCCAACTCTCTACCTTGGGAGGTAGAGAGTATTTATAGTCTTACACAAATCGCCACACATCGGGCTGTGGATCAGGCATACAGTGGGTAAAGACCCGTCCGTCCTCCACGGTGTTACTTAACTAAATACTACTTAACTTAAAATATCTACGACTACGAGCTTTCTAACGATTACATATACTTGAGGTGACCGAGTCTTTAATACCTGGAATTTCTAATTCCTAACAATCTCCCCCTAAGGGAGGTCACCTCAATCATGCACCAAAATTACATTGAATACAAATAGATATTACATTAAAAAATTGTTCTTGCATTCTTGATGTAGTCCTTTGTTCCTAAGCTCGTAGTCAGTGATTCTTCACATTGCATGTTTGGTTACTCCAAGTGGAGGTCTTTTACTGATCCACGTGATAATAAATTTGAGCCTGCTATTGAGATCATCAGCAATCAACAATCTCTGTGACATCCATTGTGGTGTTGGTATTATGTGATGTTGTGACTTTCGGACCGACATGCTCACATTCTGGATCATGATATCTTCTCATCAGAGTAGCGGAAGCATTTGTTGAATCATGATATTGGCAGCAGCGTAGCAGAAGCATGGAGTGAAAATATCAGAGTCATTGATGCACTAATCATGATTTCTTTTTAGATGAAGGTGTTAAGTGAGCATGCGGCTATGGATTGACCGCTTCATTCTGATCAGCTGCAAACGTCGGGCGTACCTGCATACAACAGTTAGCAATAAATCGCACGAAGGTGTCTTTGATCACTTTCGTTGAATTGAGGTACACGGCCCACGGTTCCCCGTTGATCAGTACAAGTACTGCCTGTGATCAGGTATAATTCCGAAGAATTTCCTTGACAGGGTTTCGCAGCTGCTCTAGCTGTTCTCAAACCGGAACATCTCAAAGAAGACAACACGGAGTGAGTGAACCAGCGAATTTTAAGTCCACTGATTGATGAAAAGAGATTTGAAAAACAATCGTGTATTGCTCAATAGAAATTGTTTTTGCAATACAACGAAGGTTTTATTGAAACTCAATTATCAATCATAGAAAAACACCTTTTGGTATGAAAAATGAGTACACGGTCGATGTGCTATGGAAAAGAGTTTTTAAGTACACCGTCAATCCATAACCTGAACCAGGATTGATTCAAGAGATTGAATCGCCCCATTGTTTCTGTTCAGTTGTCACATGGTTGATCCATATAATAGATCTCACATGCCACCTACCAGGAGCTTGTTTGATGTTGGCTCCAGAAGGCTTTCCATCTTCATTGTGAATATGAATACACATCACTCAGATGTTCTGGCAATACCACAAGGATAATGCGTAGGACTCAAGATATAATCTCTCTTTCCACATTGTGTGAAACAGAGAGTCTTCATTGAAAGTGTCCTAATGAGATTTATTGATGATCTCGTGGCTCTAGACTCAATTTGTGCATATTTGTATCCTGTGCCGGAGACTAGGGAGAGGGTCTCCTTCTTCAATATCAACAATCTCTAAGAGAAAGTCGATAGATATGTCGGTTCCCCGTGAGAATGAAACAAGTCCTTTTAAGAGGAACTTGAGTGGTTTGGAAAGTTGAAGTGCAGTGCGTCACTGGGTCCATGACGTCTTGTCTTCAATACCGATGTTACCATCAGTAGCGTATGAATTGAACCCGGTTTCTGCCCTAAGGTTGAATAAATGGAGGGCTATTTGTTTTCACCCTTTTCTCATTCAATTCTTTTTAATTCTTCAACCCCTTCAGTGCTTACCGAGACTTCATTGCAAGAACCTTGTTGGGTTTGTTCCAGTACTTGCTCTGTCTCAGTCCGCACACTTCCCATATCTCACTTTTCTCCTTTTATCATCATACCTAAGGACTTCTACACTAACTAGTGGAATGTCCCTGGGTAGATCCCTCCTGTTCTGGCGGATCATGGGAACCAATACCTAACCTTATCATCCTTATATCACCGTACATAAAGTAAAGTTGGTCGGTCTATTTGGTATTGTTCATCTGCCATTGGAACCAATTGAAAACCATTTGAAAATCAATTCAGATACTTGTGATATATTATCAAAGCATTTTGTACCTGAATTATTTTTGATATTTTTAGAACAGGTGCTCCCCCTCAACATGTGCATCAAATGTTTGAAATCGTTTTGCACACGGAGGCAAGAGGAAGAATTTACTTCTTTGATTACCATTTTCTAAAAGATATCAACATCACTTCCCTGATCAAATCAAGAAGATATAGCATTTCCGGGAAGGATGAGGTTTTCATAAGTTTGCTCCCCCTCAATATGTGCCTCGAGATTAGAAAAGAGTTTTGCACATACTAGAAGGAACCTGCACATTGAGATAAATGATCACGTTTCAAATCATAGGTTTAAGATAGATGCTTCCCCTCAACATGTGCAATTTGAAAATTTGAAATCGTTTGTCACATGTGGGAAGGACAGCATGTACATTCTTATAAAGCCATTTACCGAATTATCAGTTTAAATCCAATTTAAATCACTCATTCTCCCCCGATCACAATTATCAAATCATTTGAGATTTGTGATCTCTTATAGATTTAAATTGATTTTGAAAGCTTTTAAGGGGAATTGTGACTTGATTATGAAAGCGTTTTAACTGATAAGGATCGGATTTTAAGACTTTAAAACTCCATTGGTAAAACATGCATGTATATCTTTTGAAAACAATTTAATGCCAAATAACTTTTTAATTTAATTGAAATCATTCTCCCCCTCAATCAATGACATAGGTTGTTGATTGAGAGATAGAGATTTTGCAAATAAGTCTTGATGATTATCAAAAATAGAGACCGAGTTATTTTTCAAAGCATTTAGTTTTCAGCAGATGAATGTTTATAGAATCAGAGCATGGAATTTGAAAACATGGTAAAACATGGCTCTGTTCTTTCTTTTAAAGCCCGGTTATTGCCTGAAAATGACAATAAACCATGTTTCTCTTTCTCCCAAAAATAATTTTTGATTTTTTGAATTTTTGATTTTTTTTTATATATATAAAAATTCGAACAACATCTAAAGTCCCGTGTCATTCTTTGAATGACAACATCAAGACCGTAGATATTATCGAATCGAGAGAAACATGACAAAATGACAATATTTTTTGAAGATTTTTCGAATTTTTCAAATTTTTATGGATTTTGAAAGTTTTATATTTTTCTATTTGATTTTTGAAGGTTTTATAATTTTGTATTTTGTTTTTCGAATAGATATATACAAGAGATAGAAGAAGAAAGACCTTTACTCTTCGTCTTCCTCCTGAAGACGTTTGAGTGTTTCTGGTTGAAGGCTTTTCAAGCCAAGACGTGGAAGAATAAACTCAAAACGTTCTCTTGGAAGAGCTTTGGTGAAGATGTCAGCTAACTGGTATTCAGACCTCACAAAATAGAGTTCCACCACACCTTTTTCAACTTGTTCCCTGATGAAATGATGTCGAATTTCGATATGCTTTGCTCTTGAGTGTTGAATATTGTTGCATGAGAGAGCAATAGCACTTTTATTATCACAGTACAGAGGGATTTTGTTGAATACAAAGCCATAGTCAGATAATTGAGATCTCATCCATAAGATTTGAGCACAACAGGATGACATGGCTATGTATTCAGCCTCTGTAGAGGAAATAGAAGTACTCATTTGCTTCTTTGAAGACCAGCTCACAAGCTTATCACCCAAAAACTGAGCACCTCCAGACGTACTTCGACGTGTATCTTGACAACCTGCATGATCAGCATCTGCATAGGCCGTTAGTGACATACCGGTGTCCTTCGGGTACCAAAGACCCATATTGATGGTTCCTTGGAGATACCGAAAGACCCGTTTAACTGCTTCAAGGTGCTTTTTAGTAGGCTTAGCATGGTATCTAGCACACATGCAAACAGTGAACAAGATGTCTGGTCTACTAGCAGTGAGGTACATCAGGGATCCAATCATACTACGATATTTCGTTTGGTCAATCATGATCCCTGAGTGGTCCTCATCTAGTTTGGTTCGGTCAATCATGGGGGTGTCAACAGGGTCACTTGAATCAAATCCAAATTTCTTTAAGATCTCTGTTGCATATTTAGATTGATTTATGAAAATGCCTCCGGGACTTTGTGAAATTTGTAATCCCAAGAAAAATGACATTTGTCCCATCATTGACATTTGAAATTTTGAACTCATTTCATTCGAAAAACGATCACATTCCATTGGGTCTGTCGAGGCAAAAATAATATCATCAACATAAATTTGAACATGAATTAAATGTTTGCCTGACTTCCTGGTGAACAATGTAGGATCAACTGCTCCTTTACTGAATCCGGTTGATAGAAGAAACTTTGACAGTGTATCATACCATGCCATTGGAGCTTGCTTTAAACCGTAAAGAGCCTTCTTCAAACGATAAACATGAGTAGGATGCTCTTGATTCACAAATCCTTCAGGTTGGCTGACGTAGACGACTTCTTTAAGATCTCCGTTCAGAAATGCCGTCTTCACATCCATCTGATAGACTACCATGTTCTTACTAGCAGCATTAGCCAGAAAGATTCTGATTGCCTCGATTCGAGCAACTGGAGCAAAATATTCTTCAAAGTCAATACCCTCCTCTTGACGGTATCCTTTAGCAACTAATCGAGCCTTGTTCTTCAACACATCACCATGCTCATCAAGTTTCACTTTGAAGATCCATTTAAGAGCAATAATCATAGCACAGTTTGGAGCAGGTACTAACTCCCATACATCAAGTCGATCAAACTTATGAATTTCATCTTGCATGGCATTGAACCAGCTATCTTCATTCATGGCGGTTTTAACATCCTTTGGTTCGATCTTAGATAGTACGGAGTTGAAAAAGCACCATAAGGCATCGGTTGCAAGTTGTTTCCGGGTTGATACAGGACGAGAGGGATTTCCAATGATGTTGTCTAATGGATGATCGTGAGTCCATTTTCTGAGGTGTTCATGTGGCAGTGGTTGAGGGACTGAAGTAGCAGAGTCGATGTCTCCTGAAGAAGATGGTTCTGATGAAGATTCAGGAGCAAATACATTTTCAAATGGAGCATCTTCAGGAGTAGCAAAGGGATTAACTTCATCATTGATACCAGACATAGTTCCATGATGTACCCTCGAAGTTTGATGATTTGTTGATGAGACATAGTGATCAGCAGCAGGCGCTTCTTGACTTAATGATATTGAGATTGAAGGATTGACGTCATTCACAGGAATATGAGCAGCCTCTGAAGTAGGAATTGTCAGTTCATTAGCACTTGGCTCATAATGTTCATCAAACATGGGATCAAACAATTTCTTTAAATCAACATCAGATGAAGGTACATATGGAGTTTCTGGAGAAGAATTTGGTATAAGGGATGAACTAATGGGACTGTCTTGAAGTGCGGGTCCTGAACTGGAGTGTCCAGGAGCCATAGGACCACTGCGATATAAACTCTCTCTGATTATCTTTATCAACCCATATGTAGACAATTTGAAGTGACCACTGGTAAAGAAAACCTGATATACCAAACTTGAAACTGAAGAAGAATTCCATGCATTTGCATCTTAAGCTCGCCTTTGTGAATTTTAACTTCAATCTCAAATAAGTGATAATTGATTAACTCCGAAGTAATCAGCTTGTGTCAAATGC
>BPTQ01000009.1:57423348-57565191 GCA_019973895.1 Chrysanthemum seticuspe | reverse complement strand
TTTTGACGTAAAAAGTCAACTTTGGTCAAACCTCTTCTTCGTAAAAATCAACCAAGTCGCTATAACCCTTGAACCAAGTCGCTAACACCTAATTCGCTATACCACCAAGTCGCTAAAGTCCCAAGTCGCTAAACAAAGGCAAATCGCTAAGTAGTAACTCGCTAAGCCTCAAGTCGCTAGCAAAATTTTGGCAGCAATTCGCTACTCAAGTCGCTAAAGATACAAGTCGCTAAAGAGCAACTCGCTACAGACCAATTCGCTACCACCAAGTCGCTACCCGTAGTGGAGAGTCCACTACTTGTACTGTTAATCGCTAGATCTAAGTCGCTAGCTCCAAAACTGTAAGTCGCCACGAAATTGCAAAGCAAGTCGCTACGAAGAATGAAGTCCGAATGTCAAGTCGCTAGCAAGAAAACCACAAAAACATCACTTTTCAATCCAAAAACTACCCAACCACGATGATTCAAGCTTACCAAATCAAAACCTAAACACTTGTGATGATTCTAAACATAAAAGTACTATCAAAATCCAAACTTTAACACTAGAAATCACCCAAATGATGCAAAAACCACTAAACTTTTTCAAACTCAAAAACCACCTAAAAACCACTAGAAATCCAAAAATGTGCGAGATATGATCTAACCATGTCTCTTGATACCAATTGTTAGATATTAGTTTTCACATACACATCAAACCATAACACAAAGTGGCGTATAAATGGAATTCTAGAGAGAGAAAGTTAGAGGTTTAGGGAACTTAGTGAGAGAAAGTGAAAGATATTATTATAAGCTCCAACTCTCTACCTTGGGAGGTAGAGAGTATTTATAGTCTTACACAAATCGCCACACATCGGGCTGTGGATCAGGCATACAGTGGGTAAAGACCCGTCCGTCCTCCACGGTGTTACTTAACTTAAAATATCTACGACTACGAGCTTTCTAACGATTACATATACTTGAGGTGACCGAGTCTTTAATACCTGGAATTTCTAATTCCTAACACAACCGGCCCAAAGGAAAAGAGATTTACGAAGTTACAAGAGGGGGCGAGAAAGGATGTCGAGCGAGCTTTTGGTGCTCTCAAAGGAAAATGGAAAATTCTCGATCGACCTCTCCGAGCTATGACCAAAGCGAAGATTGCCAATCAGGTTCATGCGTGTGTTATTTTGCACAATATGGTTATAAAACGCGAGGGGAGGGCAATCTCACCGGTTCATATAATGGATGCGCCGGTCCAGCCAGTGTTCGACGACAGTGTGGTAACGGAGTTGCTAGACGAAGTTCTCCATGACCGTCTTCGATATGATCTCACGGAGCACGTAGCACGTCAATACTTGCCGCATCTCGATGATTAGTGGGTTTTTTATTTTAATCTAGTTATTTTTAAGTATTATGTTATGTTTTTTTTTTTTTTTTTAAGTATTATGTAATGTTTTTATTTTTAATGAAATGGTATGTTTTTATTTTAAATATTGTATGTGATTTTATGTATTTAAAAAAAATGGAATTCGGGTACTAGGGTACCACTCCCTCCACTTAGGGTAGTGTTAGGGTAGAATTGGGTAGTTTTGAGTTGGAGGGTTTTTATTGGATAGAGGTGAGGTGGCACCCAGGGTATTAGGGTACCACTCCCTCCTCCCTTAATCCCTAAACAAAAAAGAAACAGACCCTGAGCATCTTCACCGTGTGAAATCAGGGCCAGTTTAGTTGGGGTTTTTTTGCAGGGCTAATTCTCTATCTACCCCAGTGGCCCAACTAATTTACCTCAAATGCCTTAAAATTTTTCTACTTCTCTAAATACCCCATGGGCAACTCTCCCATTTCAATATTTGGGAAACTCTCTCATTTTTTGGGCTTACCTTGTACTTACATAGTACAAATGTCATAGGTGATATATTGGGCAACTTTGACCCACTTTCTTGGGCAACTGATATTTTTTGTCTTTTAGTAAAAAAGTAAAGTCTTTTTTTTTTATTAAAAAATACATATATCTTGGGCAACTTGGTCCCACACATATGTATGTTTGGGCAACTCATTAGGTAGAAAGTACATATTTATATTATTTTATTGTATTGTTATTTGTGCCATAATTTTATATTCTAAATACAACTTTATAAAATACAAATACATCTTTTATATATTCCAAATTATACTTCCCCAAAAAGTTTTTATAATCCTAATACACCTTTTTTTCTTAAATACAAAATACAAATCTTCTACTAACACATAACACAAATACATTTCTGCTACTAACACACACACATCAAACACATAAAACCTTCCCACTCAAACTCAAATCAAATTGCTTCTATTCTCTTTCTCAAACTGAAACTCAAACCTTCCTTCTCAAACTGAGACTGAAACTCAAATCAATCGTTCTGCTTCTCTACATTTGTTAAACCTAAGCCCTAATCCAACTGCTTCCCACTTAAGCATCCCACTTCTCAAGAATCCAACGACGAAAATGTTTGATGCAAAGCTAACGGTCAGATCTAGACTAGAACATATTGGTACAATTAAAGCTTCATTGAATGTCAATAGAACCAAATTGTTTAGAGACACTGTGTTTGGCCCTTGGTTAGATTTTCCTAAATATACCCCTGACCACCACTTGTACAATTATTTATATCAAAATGTTGTTGAGGTGTCTAAAGTCAGTGATTGTTGTCCACCTCTTACTTTTGTAATAGGTGAGAATGTTTTTGATTTTGGCCGTGAACAATTTAGTCTTCTAACTGGGTTTCGTTTAGGTCCCGTAGATAAAAAAGAAACTGACCACGGGCATATGGTTAAGAGTTTAAGAGATAGTCCTTTTTTTGATCGTTTGTTTCCCGATAAAAAAGGAATTAAGAACAAAAAAGTTAAGGGTGATGACCTTTTGGCCTTGGTGAAGTCGGGGCAAAGGTGGGATTCTTTATCCGATGAAGATGTTGTGAGGGTTGGTTTGTTGGTGATTGCTACATTTGTATTTATTGGTCGGGAAGGAAGGTTTAATGTTCCTGACCATTTGCTAAAGAATGTTGAGGATTTTTGTGTATGGAATGAGTATCCATGGGGTGAATACATGTGGGCTCATCTGTATAAAAGAACGGTGAATATTGTTCCTAGGCATCTCGAGGCAGAAGCAAAGAAGGCCGTTCCAAAAGATCCCAAAAAAGAACAAACATACAATCTATATGGATTTGTATGGGCGTTAAAGGTTAGATTTTATTTGTAACATACATTATTTGTGCTTGTAGATTGGTTTATGTTGTAGTTGTTCCTTAACATATATTTTGATGGTTATTCTAAATTAGGTGTTATATGGTAAACTTGTAGATTGGTTTATGTTGTAGTTGTTCCTTAGGCATTGGTTTCAAATTTGAGGAACATAGATAAGCTGAATAGTCATCCAGGCATTGACATTGTTCCTTAGGCATTGGCATTGTTCCTTCTGCATTGTTCCATAGTCATTGTTCCTTAGGCATCGTAAGGCTTGGTATAGATGTAAGGATGTTTTGGTTGATGGTTTCGCACTATAAAACGATTTGTAAACGGCCACGAGTAAACATAGAAACGTTAGATTTTTTTAAACGGTCTGTAAACGTTCATGAGTAAACACACAGTCATGGGCTGGCCACCCCTTAACAATAATTAAAAAAACATAGTTATTAAGTCTAGAAACACAGTTGCGTTTTGGTTTTTTTTACCAAACGTTGATATTGATTTTGCAATCAAAGTTACTAAGTCTTAATATGTTGTATTTGTTTTTTCAGATTTGGATTATGGAGACATTCCCTAACAGCTCCCAGTTTTGGACCAAAGACCAAGAGAAGATCCCACGTTGTTTAGCATGGTCCAAAATAAAAAACTTTGAAAAAAGGCATTACACTATTTTATTTATTCCGGTAAGTAAAACCCCAAAATTAGTTATGTGTTGTATGTTTTTATTGCATTTATCATATCAGCTTATTTTGTTTCTTATGTAGGCTGTTAGACCATTACAGAAGATTGTACCAACAAATGGCGAGCTGAGGTGTCTGTGGTACATTCGAAGTATGGACTACATCCGTGGACTTGATTTGCAACTTGTGAAAAGAAGAGAAGAGTTGGCTGAGAAATTAATGGTGGAAGAAAAGGAAGCTATGGCCCATGTGGATGTATATGGTGGAATTGAAGCCGATTTAAACATTCCTTTATGTGATGCTGATGAAGTTGTCCCAGAAGGTGAAACGTCGAAGGTCAATGACACTGCTGAAAAAGAAGATATTTTTGTTAGGTTTGGTGAAATGTTGAAGGTGAATGAGCCTGTGAATGAAGATGTTCCAGTCGATAATCTTGAGGTTCCAGATGGGAACAAATGTGACAAAGCAACAGCGTTACATAAGTTGGATAAAGATCACATTCAAGCTGAGCTTGTGTCCATTAAGTCCAGGGCTGGTAGTATTGAAGAATGTGTAGGAGACGTTGCTGTATCACAGCTATTAAGTGAGATACACATCGTTAAAAAAAGAATTGGGGTACTTGAGGAAGTTTTAGGAATAAAGTCAGAAGTTTTTGTTGGTGAGAATAAGGTAAGAAGCTGTAATTTGATTTTTTTTTAGTTCATTATGTAAAAAAAATGTTTGACCAAAGTATGTTTACTTGTTTACAGGTGGAGAGTGTTGATGCCAATATAACTTTGGCTACTTCTGATGCACACACTCCCATCAGGACCAATGTAGGAGATGATGAGAAGCAGAAGCTGTTTTATACGGACTCTGAAGAGTTTACCGGACCTATGACGCAACTTATGAAAGCTGCTTTCTCGGGGAGTCTTGAAGATGCTCATCATTCCAACAATGTTATGCAGGTGGATAAGAAATTTGATTGTGCCGCCTTACTGAATTTGAATGATGCATTCTCAGACATTGGTTATGATAACGTACGTATATATTTACAGTTTTTTCCCCTTGTTTTACTTTTTTTCAATATTTAAAACACATGCCCTTTTTTAATCTTTATCTAGGAATCGATGGATATGGATGTTGTGGAAAAAGAAACTGAACGGGAGAAGTGTAAGGAAATGGTTGCGTGGCAGGCACCTGTCTGGTTTACATCGTTTGTGGAGTGGACTCTTAAAGAGTTAAAACCGGCTATGGAGGAGGAGGCTTCACAAGTAGAAAAAGTTGATGAACCGGTTGGGGAAGGGGCTGCACAAGTAGAGAAACTGGCTATGGAAGTTGATGAACCGGCTGGGGAAGGGGCTACAAATGTTGATGAACCGGCTGGGGAAGGGGCTGATACACATGGGGAGGTTACTTATGGAGATGAGGATCGAGTTGAAGTGATTTGCCTTGATTATGAGGACGGGCACTAAGTTGTTAAGGTACACTTATTTATCTTATCATTTGTTACCAACAATGCATGCATAATAATAGTACAATCCCTTAAGACACGACAAACATAACTTGAGCAAAGACATTAAACATACTTCGGTTAATACAATAACCCTAAACACACGTACACGTTACCATTATTAGCAACTACATCACTTTCAGAAACCAGGAAATAACATTTAGTTTGTTTTTCCTTTTTTCATTGGATCATCATTACACTCGTGCAATATGGTTGACTTGCTTGTTAGGGTCTCATTCATTGTAGGTTGCTTCCCAACATTAGTGTTACGGCTACTAGGACCCTCATCTTGCGGATGTGATTGCTTAAGTTTAACACCGCCAATTGGTTCTATAACTTCTTCTTGTTCCTGACCGTATATCTGTCTTCTTAGGTCTTCTAGCACTTCAACTGGTAATCGGTAACTAGGTTCAGCATTTGGTCCATATAATTCATATATCTCAGGAAACATTACCTCTCTTGCTACCTTTATTGACCACTCCCTTTCATCATGATAATGCTCAAACTTAACTCTTTTACCACTCGACATAATTCTATTAATGTGATGGAAATATGGTTATGAAACTGAAAATAAATAGGAGAAAATATGGTGAAGAAGCAGATCATGGTTTGACTATTAAATAGACACCACATGCTAAGTCACATGCAAACAGTTAAAACATACATAATCAACTGCAAAGAAGATTTACATTTGAAAATAAGAAAGGGCCCTCAACAAACAGTCATGATTTGTTGTACATGTCCTTAACATTTTGTATCAGTGAAATTTTTTCCTTTGCGGTCTCCGTTTATTTTATGCACTATATTATTGTTTTCCTAGCGTAATCAGGGTGCCAATTTTCAAATCACATTTCCACTTTACCTCAGTACAAACGTACTAGGCTTAGTTTTGATGCCAATCAAAAGAATAAGTGTGCACAGACATAAAGTAAACTTGGTTGGCTTAGCTTATGATTGCTTGTATAATCATATGGTCATATGAAATTTCCAGGCTATTGTGCTCTCAGTTGATTTTACCACGAGATATGTGTGGAAAAAAAATGAGTCGTTTTAGCCACATAGGCTATTTAGTATTGAAGTTATTTAAATGTTGCATAGTAGAGCTGTGTGGTAAAAAAATGGATCGTTTTTGTTATTTAGACTGCAAATATCAGATCTGTTTTCAACTCGCTTAAACGGAAGAGGAAGCCAGGGAGATTTTACACCTCACCCTATACTGCTCCACCAGACACTACTCCAAAGAGAAGGCGTTCATCACGGATCAATCGTGAAAACCCATCCCCTCCTAACGCTCCTGATTTTGATGATACTTTGATTTTTTCGCAATTGGAACCATTTGTGGATGAATGTATTACCCGAAATCCGCAAGTTCTTTCACATACATGGACCTACGAAGTAATAAAAGATATTATCCTTAACAATAACTTTAATATAAATAAAGTTATATTTATTATTTTACTTTGACTCGTAAATAACCTGAATAATAGCCTCGAGTTTGAAAACCCGAGAATTCAACTCTTGAATGACACAATCCTTGAGGCTGATTTCTGTTAGAAGACTACTGGTATGAACCCTAGGCACAATCGGTAAATACTTTTTTCTGTCCTACCGCGTTTCCGTGCAGCAACCAACTTCTGTAGATACACATCGTAATCATGCGGTACTTTTGTTGGAAGAGACCTTGGTATGTAGTGCATGTAAAATTCCCTAAACTGCATATACCAGTCCGACTGGTGCTCGGCTAATGTTGGTTTCAGATCATAAATTATCTTTGAGTCCTAAATAACATCATCAACAGCAAGGAAATCAAAAAGAACATTAATACAGTATCAAATGAAATAATTAATAAGCATGCATTCAAATATTTTAATACGTTTTACCTTGGCAAATAGCAATCCATAATCCGATCTTGTAAACATTACTTTCCTTGACCACGCTACTGCCCTTGGTATGACATTTGGGACTTTATTCCACCAATGACTGCTTCTTTCAAACGACTCAAGAATCCATATCTATAATAATAAAGATGCGTTAATCTCATACCGAAAGTTCAATAATAATAACTTAGGAAAATATAATATAACAAGGAATAACCTTGAAAGCCCAAACAAATCTAGCAAGTGTGTATGTTGGAACATACTTCCGATCTCTTTCTAGCCCTTTTAGGTGTTCCCACTTGTGGTTTGATACAACATCGAGTATCTGGTCGTACAATTGCCTCCAAATGTGCTCCTCCCATGGAAAGGAGTTCCATGTGTCAAGGTCTTCAGCCAAACGCAGGAGTGTATGATCCACTTCTTCAACCAATAACCGTCCCATAAAAATGACCTCTAACGATAACACTAGACACACACGGACTGCGTCTTCATCAGTTAGTTTACCGAACAACTCTTCATCCTCAATAACACCAAAAAGATCTAAGTTGGAAAGTTTTACCCCTAATTTCTTTGGAAATACCCTCGACTTAACTGTTAAATCACCTGAACTATATAAATCAAAACTAACAGTCCCAAAACGAAAGCCTGTTATAATAGAAAACTGGGGTCGACCAAAATGTAGACTACGGCCATAGAGATTATATATAAGGGGCATGTCATAGTGACGATTATCCACAAAACCTTGTTTTTGTAATACATAATCTAACATATGTGCTTCATGGTCAAAAAAGAAAATATCCAGCCATCCTCCAAAACAGGTAGTCCTAAACAATTTCCTTCGATTATGATTAAGCTTTTCTTTAATTAATGAAAAGTATTTCAATTTGCTCCTAACGATTATATTGGCTTCGTATTCCTTAGAAGAAAAAAAAATCAAATTAATAACAATTACAATCAATAAAACATACTTTAGCAGTTAAATATGATAAAAATGTTCACTCAAGAATATAGTGTAAGTAACTGTATGATCAAGACCATGTACAAGCAGAGTGATAGTAAATCAGATCTAGTAGAACACACCATGTTTTAAGAGATACAACCCATAACAACATCTTTCAAACTTAAAATGATTTCCTAGTACGCCAATCATATTTATCAAATGAATCATTTTATCATACTCATAGCAAATAAACAATTACCTAATTTTAGATAACTTTTTTAAACATAATAACGAGGCTCAGATCTGTATAAATCAATAGTTTACAAAACATCAGGATATAACCACCATGGCTGCAATAGTATAAACTATAGAAATGCCACGCCAAGACACGGAATATCGCATCATTTGCATGATTTAATAAGATACTTGTCATCACAGCCTCTTACACACTCACACCTTATATACAGATGCTCCCTGATAATTGACGATTTCAATGTGAAGTTCAATGTAGCAAGCTGTATATGGCCACATAACTTCGTAGGTGGTTGGTTTAAGATCATAAAAAAAATTCCTCAAAAAGGAAACATAGTTAAGGCTTCTGAGGACCCACTACAGTTCCTTTTGTCGTTTCAACTCCCTTTGAGCAAAGGCCTGCACCAGGCGAATTGCTAGATTGTTGAAAAAACAAAAGGAACTGTATGGGACCTCAGAAGCGTCAATTATATTTTTTAAGATCATAAAAAACTTTTTTCCTCAAAAAGGAAACATAGTTAGCCCTTATGAGGTCCCACTACAGTTCCTTTTGTCGTTTCAACTCCCTTTGAGCAAAGGCCTGCACCAGGCGAATTGCTAGATTGTTGAAAAAACAAAAGGAACTGTATGGGATCTCAAAAGGGTTAATTATGTTTTTTAATAAAAAAAGTTTTTTCCTTAAAAAGAAGCATAGTTAACCCTTCTTAGTTCCCCTACAGTACCTTTTGTCGTTTCAACTCCCTTTGTGCAAAGGCCTGCACCAGGCGAATTGCTAGATTGTTGAAAAAACAAAAGGCACTGTATGGGAACTCAGAAGGGTTAATTATGTTTTTTAAGATCATAAAAGAAGTTTTTTCCTCAAAAAGAAGCATAGTTAACCCTTCTGAATTCCTCTACAGTACCTTTTGTCGTTTCAACTCCCTTTCAGCAAAGGCCTACACCAGGCGAATTGCTACATTGTTGAAAAAACAAAAGGCACTGTTTGGGAATTCAGAATGGGTAACTATGTTGAAATTCCATACTCATCTACAAAGTAACGTGGCCACCTTGGTATGTTCAACTTCCCTTTGAATCCGCAACTATATCATATTGATCCTTAACTTTTTTTAACAATCTAGCAAAAGTCTATAACAAGTATATCACATTCATATAAACTTTCAAACTGAGTGTGCAGTGTGATATGCATTAGCAAGGCTCAGATCTGTAAAAAAGTTGGATAAACACAAGAACATCAGGATATAATCGCCATGGCTGCAAAATAATGTAATGCCAACATATGGTAAATCACATCATTTGCTTGATCAAATAAGATAATCGTCATCACAGCCTCTTGCATATCACAAATACACGCATGTGCCCCAAAATAAACCAATAAAACCATGGACGTAACTTTCTATATATTAACTCAAATGGACAAACAATAACATTAATGTAACAGACAAACAATTACCTATAAAGGAGTTGGTTAACAAAGTTACTTCTCAATATGTTATAAGCAAGTGGACAGACTTTGGTACTTTGAGCCTCCACTCGAAATCCCATTGCCATGTCGACCAACTGGCTGCAAAGCTTTGCACCAAACCCATTGCTATGACAGTCACATAGGAATGGGTTTTCGAGGGGAAGCTCAAAGTACCAAGTTCTTTTCTAGAATTTGTGGATTCTAGAAAAGCATAATGACTCGTGTTGAATGGGATAATGAAGGAGTGTGGCATGTCATGAACAATACACACTATATCATTATAACAATCAACACACAATGATTAGGGCACATCTATCTAACGATGTGCCCTGAGATTCCATTGCTCAATTTGATCGAGTTCCCATAATACCATTGGTGTGCTTGATATGCATCCTAATTATCGGCACAAAAAAGAACCAAATATTGGAATCAAGATCAAGCACACAAATAGTATTATGGAAACTCGGTCAAATTAAGCAATGGAACCCAAAGTATACATCGTTAGATAGATCTGCCGTTATCATTGAGATATTCAAAGACAAGTTGAATGTAGCAAGCTGTGTATGGCCACATTATTACTTTCAACTTCTCTTTGAATCCACAACTATATCATATTGATCCTTCTTTCTTAACTAACTCCTTAACATATATAAACTAATTTTTTTTAACAATCTAGCAACAATCTATAACAATTATATCACACTCATATAAACTTACAAACAATCAAAATATGATAACTGAGTGTGTATTGTTATATGCATTAGCGAGGCTCAGATCTGTAAAATGTTTGATAAATATAAAAACATCAAGATATAACCGCCGTGGCTGCAAAATAATGTAATAAAATTGTCATGCCAACATACGGTAAATCACATCATTTGCTTGATCAAATAAGATAATCGTCATCACAACCTCTTGCATATCACAAATACACAAATACACAAATAGCACTGAGATGGGTAACAGTTGCCCAACCAATTTACCACAAATGCCCCAAAAATTTTCAACTTTCCTAAATGCCCCATGGGCAACAGTCGCCTTTGAACAATTGGGAAACTCCTCCATATACTTGTTTGTTCACCTGCAATCCAAGTTTGCTGATTGAGTAGCATGTCAGATCTAGGATGATTTATAAATTACACAAATGATCCCAGGTCTGACATGCCATTCAATCAACAAAGTTGAATTGTAAGTAAACAAACGATCTGCATTGGGTTAACTGGTCTGCATCTCAGATATAACCGCCATGGCTGCAAAAAGTAATGAAGAATATAAAATGGATGAACAACACCATATCAAGTTTATGTTGCTACTCAAAGGTGGTGCCGTTCATCCATCTTTGATCATTCATACATCTTTGATACTCAAGTGTACAATTAGCCGATTATGTTGATACTCGCTGATAAAAGAGACCATTTCATCAAAGTGACAACAAAAAATTACCTAAAAATATTTGGTGCATCTAGGGTGAATACAATTAGCCCTTTCTTAACATAATAGTGAGGCTCAGATATGTATAAATCAATAGTTTACACAACATCAGGATATAACCGCCATGGCTGCAATAATATAGAATTGCCACGCCAAGACACGGAATATCGCATCATTTGCATGATTTAATAAGATACTTGTCATCACAGCCTCTTACAAACTCACATCTTATATATGTAAAGGAGTTGTTTGAAAAAGTTACATTTCAATATGTTATTTCGTAGATTGGTTTGGTTTGAAAAAGTTACAAGTCTAGTTTAACACACTTCTTATCCACAGAAGGTATATACTCACAGAGATGCTACAAATCTTCGAGCCAATCATGGTTCATTGGGACGGGCGTCTGCTAAGGACCAATGATTATATATTCTCACATAATATATATATTCATGTGTTGCCAACGGATGCCAACCACAATGAAACATGATTGACTTGAAGATGTTAATCATCTATGTGAGTATACCAATCAAAATATGTTTCAAACTTGGATAAATTCACTAGGGGTGTATTGTTATATGCATTAGCAAGGCTCATATCTGTAAAAAGTTTGATAAATACAAAAACATCAAGATATAACCGCCGTGGCTGCAAAATAATGTAATGAAATTGCCATGCCAGCATACGGTTAATCACATCATTTGCTTGATCAAATAAGATAATTGTCATCACAGCCTCTTGCATGTACCAAATACACAAAATACAAATCTTCTACTAACACACATCAAGATATATAGATGCATTATCAAGGCTCAGATCTGTAATAAATATATAACTACGAAAACATCAAGATATAACTGCCATGGCTGCATAATAATGTAATAAAAATGCCATGCCAAGATACGGAAAATTACATCATTTGCTTGATCAACTAAGATAATTGTCATCACAGCCTCATACAAATCACAAATACACAAACACACTCTAATTAAGGTTAAAACCAGTACACCATAATGTAGCGCATAAAAAACAGTCTTTTATACATATCATATAATATTCTTGATCAAGTCAAATATAAAGCAAAAACATTCCAAGATACGGAAAATCACATCATTTGCTTGATCAACTAAGATAATTGTCATCACAGCCTCATACAAATCACAAGTACACAAAACACTCTAATTAAGGTTAAAACCAGTACACCATAATGTAGCGCATAAAAAACAGTATTCTATACATATCGTATCATTTTCTTGATCAAGTCAAATATAAAGCAAAAATGTGTTTTAATAAAGAGCCCTTTAGTAAACCTCTTTGTACGGTAAATATGTTTTAAACAGTTTTGGTTATTGGAAAATTAAACTACAAAAACATTTCAAAACACAAGATTGAACGTACCGCCAATGTACTGAACTCTTTGAAATTACAATCACAAGCGGTCAAAACAGTTGCCCGAGTAGTTTGAACCTGATCGGGAGTACAGACTACCTCCGCCGTGTCTTAATCACAAGCAAGATGAATAATTTGAGGCCCGATATCTGAGCCCAACTCTACTGGGTTAAGTAAACAGCTCATCTATGGTTCAAGGACGCCCGGAATCACCCCTTGATCCGTTTACCCATAGTTGTTTCCCATAGAAGAGGTGAATACCACCATAGTGATACAACACTCGGATATTGCAATCACAAAGAGAGTTCCAAAAGGTTTCCAAAGCCCGCACTTGAAAATTGTTTTCAATAATTGTGTGAAGCTTAAAAAACTTTATAAAAATTGTTTTATAGCTTTGTAATGCACATTTTTCAACATTGCTACTTTCAACAAGAATAGCAATCCAATATCAAATAAACCAACAACAAGAATAGCAATCCAATAAAAAATAAACCACCAACAAGAATAGCAATCCAATCAATCTCAACTTCCAAGACTGCCCAAATCCTAAACTCCTGCGACCTAGACATAACAAACTAAAAAATAAAACTAATACTAACAAAACTCACACCCAAGATTAACTTGGATTAAGCCGAGTGAACTAGGGTTGACCAGAGCAGGTATTCATACCACTCTAGGTGGCAGATCAAGGAGTTAACCAAACCCGTTTGCGCCCACTCAACTCAATACCAGTTATCTTAAGAGAAGAAACATACTTACAGTGCTTTATTAGATATGCAGCAAGAAACTATGACAAAGTTGCCCAAGAAATCACCTATGTAAGTACAAAGTTGCCCAAGAAATCACCTATGTAAGTACAAGGTGGGCCAATGTAAACACTATATGGTGAGTTTCCACCTGCACCACATTTATTGACATACTAAGGGTAATAAATTTTTAAACTTACCCACCTTTTGTGTGTATTTTAATTGAAGTGGTGTTGCTAATTTACTTAAATGTTGTTGCTTTTTTTTAACACTCACCGTTTAGAATTCAAATTCAGAGACTACATCATAACGAATTCATAATTCAAAATTCAAATTCAACTTCAAATTCAAATTCAAAATCCCCTATAAATATTCAATTCACACTAACAAGCAACACACAAACAAACACAAAAAACATAAACAAACAAAATTTGTTACAAAATTCTCTCAAAAATGTCTAAAAAAGACTTCAGGCAGCAATTTCCGGAACAAAAAGACTTCGGGCAACAATTTTCGAAACAAAAAGACTTCGGCCAACAAATTGATGAAGGTGAAATTTTAAGACAAATGGAGGAAGCTGCTATTAAGGAGGAAGCACAAAGGGAGATAGCAGAAATAGAAGTTGCTCTTAAGGAGGAAGCCGAAAGGTAGCGACTGATGCTCCAAGATGAAGAAGTGTTGTTAGAGATGGAGGAAGTTGCTCGTATGGAGCAAGCTGAAAGGGAGGAACAAGAACGTCGGGACAGAGAATTCGATGCTTTGTATACAGAGTGGGATGAGAGCATATTTGAAGGTTGGTCTGAGTATCTTTACGACGATGGTTACGACTCTAACAACTCTCAAACTTGGGATCACCCGGATTATATTTAGTTGTGTCACAGTTGTAACACCCCCGAAAATCTTAATGACAACGGAAGACTAATTCGAGTGTTACTTGAATGGAGATCATAGTCAATAATTATAGAAAACGACTCGAAAGAGACGTTTAATTAAAATAGTTATCATTCATCGAAAACTCATAGTTGTTACAAAATGTTGTAAATAGATCAAGTGTTTTTCCCAAAAGAAATATCATGAGTTTGAAAGAAATGACAACTTTTATGTTTTACACCACCAAATAAGCCTTGCCATGCCCTATTCCGCGCCTTGGTCATAATCTTCATCGATTACCTGAGATAACATGCTTAAAAAGGTCAACAAAAATGTTGAGTGAAGTTCATAGGTTTAAAATAAGTTGAACACAAGTATAAGATCATGATCATTGTAAACTAACAATATCATAAGAAAAATCACAGATTATTATGCGCTAAGCTCATGAAACCAAGACTCAACTGCATACACCGAATTACCAGTGTACGTAAGTATGCCCCAAAGAAGGTAATAGCCAATAACCTAAAGAAATTCAATATGGTGAGCCCCGGTTATTTCTCTATAACCGAAACGGGGTCGTTAATCCCTATAGTACTATTCACGATATCTACGATCAGTCGCGGTGACTAACGGTTCATGATCATGGGACTTGTGGCTAAATACTTAGGCAATACCAATAATCAAGAGGAGAGCATTTATGAAAAACCTTGTGCTCTAGTTTAGAGCATGTATCTCCCTCGCGGGGTTTGCAAAATAAAGTAAAAGCGAGGCTATGAACTCACCTTGATGATATGAACAAACACAAACAGATCAAGCATAATGTAGCGGAGGTTCCAAACCGAAACCTAAAAATGATGAGATGGCGAGTCTCAGTAAAATGAGCATTTTGGTTCGTGACCAAAATAATAGAGCATTGAATATTCTTATTCAATAGATCATTGGATTGTCCAATCCAATAGTGTGCGTGTGTGCTTAACGTTTTAAGTTAATTTACGTACTACATTGCCTTAATTAATGATCCTCACTTACGCATAAGTGAAATGTTTTCCCCCGTTGTGATCTTAATAGATTTGTTGAGTATTTTAACGTGTTTTGATTCCCCGTGTGTTTTATCGGATTAAGTATATATATAATTTTTTTCTAATAATAATATATATATATATATATATATATATATATATATATATATATATATACACACACTAGACGAGTACCCCGTGCATAACAACGAGATTTTATAGCGACATATATTTTTAGTGATAACAAAAAGATTGTAGGTTATAAGCGAAAAATAATAAAAGTTTGAGAATTTAGGATTAAACATAATGTTTTGAAACCCGATTCGACCCCGGCGGCTCAACCGGTTGAACCGTTCCGGTCGATCGGTCAAATTAAACCGGGTGAACCCGCCTGGTTGGGTCGAAAAAAACGGGTCTAATTAAACAGGGTCAACCATCCGGGTTTGAAGCGACCCGGGTCAACCCAATTTTCAATGTGTATTAATAGTATGTTAATAGTTTCCAGCTTTTGCATATGCTTTCCGGAAATAATATAAAGACTTCCTAAAATATTTAAGTTTCTCTCACATTTGACCATTTTCAACTTTCAACTTTCAACAATTCACCTTTGACCCTTTTTCCATTTTATATAGTTTATATATATATATATATATATATATATATATATATATATATATATATATATATACATATATATATATATATATATATATATATATATATATACATATATATATATATATATATATATACATATATATATATATATATATACATATATATATATATACATATATATATATATATACATATATATATATATATATATATATATATATATATATATATATATATATATATATATATATATATATATATATATAACTATATATAGAGTAGGGATCCAGTGAGAAGTAAATTAAAATAAGAAGTGGTGAGAAGTGACCAAAACTACGCATTTGAGATGCAACGACTTGCATTAGATGCATTTCTATTCATATAGATGCAACATCTTGAGTTTCGAAAGTTAATTTGATGTATAAATAGTGCAAATTGATTTTCATTATTTTGACACGTGTAGAGGAACAAAAAACAAGAGAAATCATGAAATGCATCTAATATACGTATATGCATATGATTAAAAGCTAGAAAACACACTATGGTGTGTTATAATGCATCTAAGATTATAGGGATGCATCAAATTTAGGTCGGTGCATCTCAGATTTGCGGTTATAGTTCTTCTTATTCCTTCTTATTTTAAGTAATCTTCTTATTTGATCCTAACTATATATATATATATATATATATATATATATATATATATATATATATATATATATATATATACACACACACTAGTATCAAAACCCGTCCGATGGACGGGTATGACTTGTGGTTTTTATTTTAGGATTTTATAGAACAAATATATGCTAAAAGTAACTAAAAGTTAAATGAAACGGTTAAGATCTATAATTGATGTTACCATAATGCATAAAACGGCTAAAAGCAGGTAAGTATTTTGATTTTTGGTTTTTATTTTTTAGGATTTAGTAGAACAATTACATGCTAAAAAGTAATTAAAAGTTAAATGAAACGGTTAAGATCTATAATTGATGTTACCATAATCCATAAAACGACTAAAAGCAGGTAAGTACTTTGATTTGTGGTTTTTATTAATAGGATTTAGTAGAACAAATATATAGTAAAAAGTTATTAAAAGTTAAATTAAACGGTTACCCTAATCCATAAAACGGCTAAAAGGAGGTAACTACTTTCTAACATTTTGTTCTAAACAATATTAATCATGAACATTGTACACTTGATAATATTATTAACATTTATTATTATTAACATCTTTTACAGGTTGTTACAATAACTCATAATCATTCAATTGAATCAAGTAGCACAAACTACAACTTAATCCTTGATATTATGTAATATTTGCGTCCACTGAAGTGACTTTTTTGCAATCTAAAGCTACAAAAGCAGCATATTATGACCAACATATTCAGTTCAACTTCATCTTAAAACATTTATGCTTTTAAGATCGGAATTACAATATTAGTTTCATAGTTGTCAAACCGTCCACCATGTCTAAAGCCATATTTGAGAAATAAACGACCAATATTTCATTGACTTGGTGAAGAGACTTATAGTGTCCACATTTCAGAATTTCCGTTTTCCAAGTTCTTTTTATACAACGTCACCCTCGTCTATTTGTTTAAGCTTGTTTAAGACCTTATGTTTATATTTTGTAATCATGTCTTATTGGCATCCTGATTGGTTCCTCTCAAATGTCAAGAGTTATAGATCCTTTACGTTGTTTTGTGTGTTTACACGGAGCATGCGCTCAGAATGGCCAATTACTGTTATGACTAACATGTTTAAAGGAAACCGGTCAAACAGGTCAAAAGTTGCCTGATGTGTACTATTAAGGCATAAAAACTTCTTAGATCATTTTATTTGAAAAAAACTCAAAGCACTATTAATGCATTTGAAAAGAATGGCTTCAGTCAACGCAACCCGACCCATTTCAACTTATATCAAAAGAACTATACATACTCGCACCTCCAATTTAAATGAAAAATGGAGTACTGAGCTTATCTCTCATATTTACTAAAATTGCCTAATCGGGAATAAAAGGAAGCATAGATGGGCCATTGAAATTGTACATTATATATAAATTTAAAATAATAATTATAAAAATATAATAGATGGACACTAATAATTAACATTTAATCTAATTTAGCAAACAACATCAACTCGATATCAAAAGATAAGACTAAATAATTTTTAAACAATCAGATATTTCACTAATATCCTCAAGTGGGAAACTAATAAAAATTGGTCTGTAAGGGCACATGGGTCTACCCAACGAGAGTCTTCATAGCAGTGTAGCATGTGCCGCTAACATCGTAGTTACCAGAGTGTCCTGGTGGTACACGATTGCATCAGTTACAGCATACCATACATGCTCTATGGCACCTATCTTGATTTGAATGCAACTCACACCTTAAGCCACAAAGACGAAAAACAACCTGCAACAACATCATTATAGACTATTAGTTACGTAGTATAATTCTTGGAATCTAGATTCTTTGGTTATTTATGGACCAGAATGATATTACCTTTAATGTCTATTGTTGTGTTTGGTGGCTTGATGAGTAGTGGACCAATGTTGCAGGGTGGCATAGCAGGTGGACCAGTGTTAGTGGGTGGAAATGCAGGTGGTAGTGTTGGTGGAATGATGGTGGGTGTATTGGCCGGTTCTAGGGGGCCAAATGGTGGAGGTGATGAAGGTAAGTGGGTGGGTTGGCGGGTGGTGGAGAGACAATAGGTGAAATAAGAGATGTTGGTACATTGGGAATGGTGGGTGGTAGTGAGATCGAGCTTGTGTGGATGGTGTAGGTGCGACGGTAGGAGATGAAACACCAGGTGATGGAGCTTGTGTGGATGGTATAGGTGCGATGGTTGGAGATGAAACACCAGGTGAAAGAGCGTGTGTGGATGGTATAGGTGCAATGGTTGGAGATTTAACACACCAGGTGAAGGAGCTTGTGTGGATGGTATAGGTGCGGTGGTCGGAGATGAAACACCAGGTGATGGAGTTGGTGTTGGTGTCACAAGAGATGGTAGATTTGTTGGTGGTGGTGCTAAGGTCGGAGTTGTTGGCGGTGGTGTTCAGGTTGGAGATAGTATTGGACTTGCTGTGGAGTGACTATAGGTGCATTTGTAGTAGGTGGTTGAGAAATAGGTGAAACCCCCGGTGGTTGAGCTGTGTGGGAAATGATGGTGTTCCTAGAACAATGGATGACGGTCTAGTGGGTGGTAGACTATATGTAGGGATTTCGATTAAAGGTATGTCGATTGTAGGGAGTGGAAATAGTGGCTGCAAAACCAGCATTTGTGACATGCAATACACAATTGACTTAATTAGGACTCACGGAACTTGCAACAAAATTTATTTATATAGAGCAACAAAAAAACATGGGAGTATAAACAAATAGATCTATAAAATTATCCCCTATTGAACTATTGTAAACTTTTATACCAAATATATATTTTGGCTATCAAATCTTGACCTTCAGATGACAATATTGCAACACTAAACTTAATTGTAGCGCTTTTTCCTTTGTACAATATGCAACTAAAAGATATTGCACGCAATAAAGCTGTATAAATATCAAAACCTGAAAATTGAAATCATATAACGAAGTAGAAATAACATTAATAGATCAAGAAAGTTAGAAGTACACCACCTACCTCAAATAATATGAATTCTTCTAGATATTTGGTTACCTGCATAAAGAGAAAAAGGAACAAAGTTCATCAATCTCCTATTAACCCACTAATAAATACAAATCAATACTAAATTGAAATAAAACTTGATGATGATGGTGATTAAAACAAAATTTTAATAAGAAATTTGCAGTTTCGGTAGCTCATTCAAAATTGCTTATATTTAACGATCAAATCCCGTGAATTTCACGGTACGGGTCCATCCATCTGATAGTAGAGAACACCATCCCTGCAATAACCCACACGGTGTTAATATCATAATGAATTTTTTTTTAACCTTATGCTTGTATATAGCAAGTAAGATAAGGATATCTTTCACATTTTCCTGAAACGAAGTTCAAATATCAGCCATAATCTTAATTAAGAACCTATACAACTTTTGTATAAATCATGACTGAAAACACTTTTCAGAATATTTGCCAGACTATGTATTATCATTATCTGTATTCTACAGATGGCATAATCAGATAATCTACCCTAAAACGCAATCCCAAAGACCTTCTTAAATACAGTCACATGGTCTAATTATAATTTTTTCAACTAAATGACCCATGTTCTCCATCTATTTGAATATGCAATGGTGCAAGCTGAATTTTAATACATTTCCCTTGTGCAAGCCTTCGAGCTTGACCAACCCCAACCTGAACAAAAAGTAGACACAATTTGGTCAAGTAAAAAAAGTTTGAACAGATATTTGTAAAAGAGATAAAAGGTTAAATTTCATTGTTACCTGAAGCTTTCCGAGGTGCCAAATACCTGATATGCTCACAACTTCCAACCTCTTATCATGCATAAATTGAGGATCAAAATTATCATTGTTTTGATTTTCATTCTGCCACAAATCTACGCCACCCATATAGCTTCCAATATTGGCAATAAGAACGCCTTCTGCATCCTACATATCAAAAAGATTTGAAACTTACAGACCACCAAACTCGATAAGCATATGTCAATCCAGAAGACAAAACAATCTTTGGACCAATGGAAACTGTTGGACATACCTCAGGAACCTCAACATCAACGCCATCTACAATCACCTGAACTTGCCATGGATAGTCTACTAACGTTCTATCCATCATATTCCTCGCACCTTCTCTAGCATATAGCATTTTATTCATAAACTGCAATCACAGAAACAATATTAATATATAGTTAATTATGATTCAATTTTAGTTAAACTAACTTAACTTGAATGTCGAAAAACATGTTCACCTGGTTATAAAATTTCTCTGGATTCTCCTCTCTCAGATTGTGAATACCGAGAACTAGAGCTGGCAAATTGGGTACTTGTTAAGACCTGTTAAGAGAAAAAATGTACTATGCAATTTTTTTATTTTTTAAAATATTTGTTTTTAGTAGTTTAGGGTTCAATATTTAACTTTTTTGATAAATAAAACGTATATCTGTCATACTAAAACCACCAAAGCTAAGTATTAAACGAGTTGTTTTCATGTTTGAAACTTATGTTATTCGCGCGCACCGGACCTGTTAAGACCTGTTAAGACACGATTTGCCAGCTCTACCGAGAACAACCTTTGCATCACATCCAACACCTACAGGTTATATGTTTAATGATTAACACCCCGTTGGCCCGTTAATGAAGGTTTAATCCACAAACTTCCAGTAGTCTAACCTTAAAGGTAAGTTTTTTTAAACATCCATAATGGCATCATCATCAAATGAAAATGGCATAATATAAAAGACCACATACCAAGATAATTATTCATATATTTTGGTGAATGAAGAGGTATTCCCTTTTAGTTTACAATAGAAACTTTCCAACGATCAAGAACAGTCACTGCTGCATGTTCCATGTGTTGCAGCATTGTGCATAGCCCTCGTTGTTTATTCAACTGCCCCTAAACCACCGCCCCAGTTCAAAACTCTGGCCAAGTCATTTCCTGTTCCACAAGGAAGGACAAACACTGGTGGAGGAGATACATAATTTTGCTTTTCAATGGCATCTAATACCCATCCCGTTGTACCATCATCGCCACACACAAGCACTCTGAAATGTGGTACTCTTCTTAATAGATAAAGACAAAATTCTGGTCATAAGGCTAAGCTTATAAGCTTATTCAATTACTAAATATGGTAATAAGCAAACCAAACAGCCGTTCAAAAAAAAATAAGCCAACCAAACACCCCCTTAATCCTACACACCTACATGCCTTACAAAAACGAAGATTTAAAGAACTGTATAGTTTGATTTTCAAAGTTTGGATCATATCACAATTTACAAATTATTCAAAACTTATATAGTCTCCATATTTTTCTTTTCAGAAGTATCACCTGTTTTGCACGACCCGTTACCTGACCGATTGACCAAACGGTCCTTTGGAACTTGAAACGACCAATGACCCATGACCTACATCTGCTGTTACATTTTCGGTTTGTTGATTGTGAATCTTGATGAAGATAAAGAAGTCCTCGTGCAATTCCTTTGATGATGTTGAGTCTCTTTGTCCATTCAAGAAAACCATATCGTAGAAGCCTATTTCCAGAACCATTTAGTTCATAGTAACACCATAAACCTAAGCATATTTATTCAGAAAAAATATAAGTAACATACTCATTACCTTAAAAATATCTAAGCATGTCCCTTTTCCAGCTCGTCTTACTTCTGTTTGGCATGTATTATCAGCAGCTTCTCGTCCCCCTCGATGCTACATCCAAGGAGCTTGACAAGATTCCGGTGCTGAAGTTTTGAAATGCATATAACTTCATTCATGAACTCATTAATTCCTTGACTGACGTTTTTGAGAGACGTTTAACTGCAATTTCTTGCCCATCTTCTAGCATACCCTGAAGATTACCAATTTTTATGTGAAAGGCATACATAACTCAAAGGTAACTATCATTCATATTAACTTTTCTCTCTCCTCGTTTTTCTCTCTCAATAACCGTTTTTTTCACCATTTCTTCTTACATAACTGTTTCTTTCAATTTCTTCCTGATTTCTACACGAATTTCAATTCTGATTACATATCTAGATTCGGCTAATCATTGCGAACACAATGATTAGCTTTGATCTGATTTTCGTTAGGTATTCAAAAAACCCCCATTTTTGAGTTTGGTTCCATTTTGTTCATTTCTCTGTATTTTTGCTTAGTCAATATGTCGAATAAAAATACACGTTAAACCTCCTTCACAATATAGTGATTTTGTAGTTGGAAATATGAGTAAAAAGAGAAATGATACTAGTGGTAAGTGTTCTGCAGGAAATAGTAATGATAAGAATGGAGGAAGTAATGGTGATGCTGTTTTGAATAATGTATCTAAAGATGATGGATTTTTGAAGCAGAAGAATAAGGATACTGCTACTGATTGTACAGAGGAGAGGGAGAAGGTGCAGAAGTTGGATGGTGCTAGAATCAGTGTGGAGGTGGTTACTGAAGTAAGAGGTGAAGGAGAAATTAGTCAGGGTGAGGTCAATTCTGGTGAAATGCCTGCTATTTTTACAACTCCTGATTGCACTGTAAGTAAGAATAAAGCTAAGGAGATAGTGAATAATAATGCAAATAATACTGTGAATGTGAATAAAGTTGTTGAGGTTATTGATGCTGAGGATAATAATACAGTTAGTCAGGTGAATGTTAATAATAATACAGATAAGATGAATGTTGATAGTAATAATAGGGATAAGGCTGGAACTAGTAAGTCTTATGCTAACATTGTGAAAAAGGATGAGTTTTCTAAAGAACTCATTTACATACCTACAGAGATAAATGAATCAGGAAGTGAAGTTGTGGTATTTGATGAGCTGCTTGTGAAAAATGGAAGTGAAAGGTGGTTGTTAACTGCTTGTGGACAGTTTATAGGATATAATATGCCTATTAATGAGCTTAGATACAATATTAGGGGAATGTGGAGTAAGTTTGGAATTCTGGATATAAGTGCTAGTAAGAATGGGCAATATACTTTTAAATTTAGGGATGAGAAAGGGTTGAATGCTGTGATTGATAAAGGACCATGGATGGTTCAGAATAAACCATTGTTTGTGCAAAAATGGAGTCCAGAAATAGGTATGCAGAAGATAGAACCTAAGAAAATGCCTGTTTGGGTTAAAATGACTAATGTGCCTCTTGAGGCCTGGAGTATGAATGGTATTAGTGCTTTGGCAAGTAGCTTAGGTAAATCAATGGTTATGGATTCAATGACAGCTTCTATGTGCTATAAAGGTGTGGGTAATTTGGATTATGCTAGAGTGCTGGTTGAGTTTGATGCTGAGAAGGAGATAAAGCAAGAGATTGAGGTGGGATAAAGAAAACAGAGTTAAGGGGTCTAAAAAGATAAAAGTCTCATATGATTGGAAACCTACTAGATGTACTGAATGTAAAGTTTTTGGCCATGACTTCAATAACTGTATGCTTAATCCTCATAAGAATAAGGGAATGGAAAATATGGGTGAGAAGATAGATGTAGCAGGTATGTCAAATGAAAAGGTTGGTAGTAATGAAGAGGAGAGAGTTAATGTTCATAAGAATCCTGTAATGAGCAGAGTAACCAGAATGATCAGAGGCACAATGTTAGTAACAGAAACTTCAACCATGCCTATTATCAGCAGGATGGTGGTAGAAAAGTTAGCAACTGGGAGAACAAGAACAATGGGAATAATGGGAAACCAGGAGCAAGAAGAGTATGGAATTTGAAAGCTAAAGAAGCTGAAGCCATGAAAAAATCTGTCAATAAGTATGTTGTTCTCCACAGTCTACCTGAAGATGATGATCAAGAATTGAGGATCCTGAAAGATAGAATGATAGTTGATCAGTATTTGAATAAAAGTGTACAACCTACCCCTTCAGAAGCAGCAAATTGGACAGAAGATATGAGAAAGTATCATACAGAAAAGAGTGTGATTATAGAGGGAAATAGTAATGCAGATACTTCAGTTGAAGATGTGGTTAGTGATGCAGAAGGAATTACTAAGAATATGGAGGTGAATGAGGTGACTGGTCTAGATACATAATTGTTAAACAATGAGTGTAATGGAGTTTAAAATGGGTGTATGGAACATTAGAGGCCTGAATACTTTAGAAAAACAAAAAGATGTAAGAAATTTAATTGATAGTGAGAATTTAAAGGTTTGTGCAGTATTGGAAACAAGGTTGAAAAGTAAGAAGCTTCAGAGTATTTGTGACAAAGTCTATCAAAGATGGGAATGGATGTCTAATATGCAGAATTGCAATAAAGGGTGTAGAATAGTACTTGGATGGGATCAACAAGAGGTTAATGTGCAGGTTATTAACAAAACAAGTCAGTCTATTTTCTGTGTTGTCAGTGCTGATCAGTTTAAATTCAAGTGCTTCTATACTTTTGTATATGCTGCTAATGATGGAATTGATAGAAGAGAGTTGTGGAATGAGTTGAAACAGAATGGTAGATATGTAAATGGGAGACCATGGGGTATTGCAGGAGATCTTAATGTTACTTTAAGCCCTAATGAACATTCAAGTGGTGGTTCTTCTATGACTACTGATATGGTGGAGTTCTATGATTGTGTCAATATGATTGAAGTGGAAGATATATGTAAGTCTGGATTGCATTTTACATGGACTAAAAACCTGAAGAAAGTAAAAGATGGTGATATGACTGGGATCCTCAAGAAACTGGACAGAATGATGTCCAATCATGAATTCATCATCCAATATCCTCAGGCAAATGCTAAATTCTTACCTTACATTATATCTGACCATACTCCTGCTATTTTGTGTATTCCAACAGGTATTCAAAAACATAAAAAAGCTTTTAGAATGGCAAACTTTATTACTGGAAAGTCTGAATTTATACCTCTAGTTAAAGAAGGTTGGTGTAAAGAAGTTGATGGGTGTTATATGTTCAAAGTGGTCAAAAAGCTGAAAAATCTAAAAGGTCCTTTGAACAAGTTGGCTTGGAACAAAGGGAGTGTCTTCAAAAGAGTGGAGGATATTATAAGTCAGTTAAAGCAAATTCAAACTCAAATTGATCAAGATCCTCATAATCAACAGTTAAGAATCAAGGAAGCAGATCTGGTAGATGAATTCATGAAAGCAGAAGCTGATGAGGAGAGTTTTTTGTCTCAGCAAGCAAAAATTAAATGGTTGAAAGAAGGGGATAGAAATACAAGTTTTTTCCATAAAGTTCTTAAAGGAAGATTAAATAGAAGTAAAGTATTTTCTTTGTGTGATGATAGTGGTGTGAGATATGATAATGATCAAATTCCTGACCTCTTCTTAAAGCATTTCAAAAATTTCCTTGGTACAAGTCATGAAGTTCAGTTGTGTAGGATTTAAGAAATTACATATATACTTACTACATCTGATGGCCTAGTATCTTGGACTGTTTTGAGTTTTATGACTCTAAATGGTTCATAAGGTAGGTTTCCAGTTTTGTAGGGTAAGTAAGTATGGTGGGCAGTGTATGAAGCTTGGAATAGTGAGGAGTGAAAGATGATCCTACTTGGTCTAAGCTATACACTGCCATAGGAGGTAATGGATGGTACTCACTGTAGGGTGTGTGTTCCCAGTTTATGTGAAGCCATTGTAGTAGATGGAAATGTAGCATTGCTGGTATAGCCCCTACTAGTGGAGAGGTAATGGGTGCCTAGTGAAGCCATTAATCTTCTCTTTTATACTTACTGTGGATGATGGTTGAGTGAGTATAAGAGAGGAGGTAAGATGGAAATGTAACTAGATGGTATATGGTGCAGTTTATGGTGAATTGAGGATTGTAACTTTGTATTGCTGGTTGTATGGTTCTGAGATGTTTCTGGCAATGGACTTTGAATCAAATTCAGTTGCTGTCATGAAGATATTGGGCAGCATTTATAGATTTTGTTGTATTCTCAGATGTGATAAATACTTGAATTGGGGAATGTCCAATTCTTAGTATTCTGTTTCTTATAAGTTTTGTACAAACTATTTGGAAATGTTAATATAATTCACCTTTGCACCAAAAAAAAGTCATGAAGTTCAGCTGATTGATGACATTGAAGACCTTTTTGTGAATAAGCTAACTACTGAGGAAGCTGATAGGATGATAAGGAATGTCACATGTGAAGAAATTAAGAAAGATCTGTTTGATATTGATGATTCAAAGGCACCTGGACCTGATGGTTTCACTGCATCCTTCTTCAAAAAAGCTTGGGGTATCATTGAAAATGAATTTTGTTGTGCTATTAAGGAGTTCTTCTTTTCAGGGAAACTACTTGGAGAGATAAATTCTACTATTGTTACTTTGATTCCTAAAGTACCTACCCCTAGTAAAGTG
Organism: Chrysanthemum seticuspe; assembly: GCA_019973895.1. NCBI lineage: Eukaryota > Viridiplantae > Streptophyta > Magnoliopsida > Asterales > Asteraceae > Chrysanthemum > Chrysanthemum seticuspe. Next base: position 57,538,286 of record BPTQ01000009.1, on the reverse strand, counting down.
ACTGAGTTTAGACCTATTGCTTGTTGTAATGTACTTTACAAGTGCATTAGCAAGGTAATCACTAACAGGATTAAACCTGTATTGGTCAAGTTCTTCCCTTTGATGTTGGTAAGCTTCCAGTAAGATATCTTGGTGTGCCTCTAATTGCCAAAAGATTGGGTGTCAATGACTGCAAATGCTTGTTGGATAGAATAAAAGGGAGGGTTAATAACCGGAAAAACAGAAGTTTGTCTTATGCAAGGAGGCTTCAGTTGATTGTTGTTGTTCTGGAGTCAATTCATGTGTATTGGGCCTCTGTTTTCTTAATTCCTGTTACTATAATCAATGAGATTAACAAGCTTCTTAAGAGATTTTTATGGAATCATGGTGAATCAGCAAAAGGTAAAGCCAAAGTTTCATGGTTAGATATTTGCAGGCCAAAGGATCAAGGAGGATTAGGTTTGAAAGACCTAAAGTTAGCAAAGCAAATTTGGAATATAGCTGTGAAGAAAGATACTTTATGGATCAGATGGATTCATACTGTTAAGTTGAAAGGAAGGAGTATATGGGAGATTGATATTGATAATGGGGATAGTTGGGGATGGAAGAATATGCTCAAGATTAGAAACAAGATCAAAGAGAATATTAAGTACAAGATTGCTAATGGTGATAGTATCTCAATGTGGCATGATAATTGGAGTTCTATGGGGCCTTTGATGCAATATATCACCCTTAGAGATATCTATGATGCTAGATTGCCTATAAATATCACTGTTGGGGGAATGATAGAAAATGGTAAATGGAAATGGCCTGCTGAATGGTATGAAAAGTTTCCTATTATTACTAGTATTGAAGATCCTAGTAGTAATAATGATGTGAAGGATACTGTGGTTAGGGGTGTCATAAATCCCGACCCGACCCGACCCGACCCGACCCGAACCCGAATAAGCATACTCGGGTCGGGTTAGTCGGGTTCAAAATTCAACTCGGGTCAATCGGGTCAACCCGATTACTAAATAGGGTCGGGTATCGGGTTCAAATACTTTGGCTACTCGGGTTCGGGTCAACCCGACTAACCCGAGTTTTTTTTTATTTATTTATTTATTTTTTTCTCTCTTTTTTTTTTCCTTATATAAACTTTGCTTAATTTGTATTCAATTGAAAGACCCTAAGTTAAATCATCAAACCTTGCCTACTGTTGTAATTTTGTTACCAAAAGGTCTAATGTATCCAACTGTCATTCTATGTTCTTGTTATTTGAATGATACAATTTGTAAGTTACAACTAACGTCAACTTATGGTAGTTTTGTTCTTTTATTTTCCTATTATTATATGTTAGCATTTGCCATTTTTCCTACTGATGCAAGTTGCAATTTTTGCAAATCTGCAATAAGAGTTGCAGCCTGCAAGTCTCCAACAAACAAATGCAACTTAATTATTTATTTGGTAACTAGCTAGTTATACATACACTTCATGGCGTTGGTAGCTTGTTGCCATGTATAGTTGCATGCACTTGCATGGTTATAACTTACAAGTTGCATTTTATTTGTGGTTCTTTAAGATATATACATTTGCAACAAGCTTAGTGTAAAAAATAAATGCAACAAACAAATTTAATTTATTTGATTTATACATGTGCGTTTTAGTTGTTTAAGATTTTAACTACTAATTAAGAAATAAAATTTTGTAATTTTATAAAGGTACAGACCCGAACCCGACTTGACCCGACCCGATTTGACCCGAACCCGACTAACCCGAGTTCAAATAGGGTCGGGTTCGGGTACGTTATTTTTAGCCTTGACCCGACTATGACCCGACCCGATTGACCAGAACCCGACCAACCCGACCCGATTAACACCCCTAACTGTGGTATGGATTTCAAAAAATGGAGTTGAAACTGTGTTCTCTGTTAAAGGTGCTACAGCTGATTTGTGCAATGAAGTTCCTAAGGTATACTGGTGGAAGCTTGTCTGGTTTACACAGTGTATACCTAAACATTCATTTATTTTGTGGTTAGCTATTAAAGAAAGACTGAGTACTCAGGATAGAATGAGTAAGTAGGGAATATATAATGTGAACAGATGCTACTTATGTCTAAATGATAATGAAGATTTACAACATCTATTCTTCAACTGTTCCTTTTCTAAAGAAGTATGGGGCAGAGTAAAAGACATTGCTGAAATTGAATGTGATAAATGGAACTGGATTGAGCTATTGAACGAGTTAGCCAATTTATGTGTTTTAAGAAATTTTGGTTGGGTTATTAAGAGATTAGCTTTGGCAGCTTGTGTCTACACACTATGGCAAGAAAGAAATAGAAGAATATTCAGAGATGTGCATAGGACAAGTCAAGAAGTTTTCAATCATATTGTAGATACTATCAAACATAAGATCCTTGGCATAATTGTTAAAGATAGTGTCAATGTCAAAAGGGTGGAAGATAGATGAATATCAAGTGCAAAAAGATCCTAAAAAAAGTAAAGTTCTGGTAATTTTATGGTGTGCATTCTGAATGGTATTTGGTAATGATGGTGTATTTGCCAGATGGCTTGTACCTTGAACAGAACTTTCTCCTAGAAGACTATGTTGCTAATAGATCAGCTATTTGGGAATGTTAGTTTTTCTTGGAATATTAGTAAGTTCAAAATGAAGTTTCCTGCTGAGGTTAGTAACTTGTGATTGATAATCAGTCAAGTTGCTCACAGAATGTCTACCATAGGGGTGTTTGGTTCATTCTGAATTCAATACTCCTTTGAAATCTGCAGGGGTGCATTGATGAATACCCTGCATATGGTTTATAATGGATTTTATCCAAAATTTCTTAGGATTTAAGAAATTACATATATACTTACTACATCTGATGGCCTAGTATCTTGGACTGTTTTGAGTTTTATGACTCTAAATGGTTCATAAGGTAGGTTTCCAGTTGTGTAGGGTAAGTAAGTATGGTGGGCAGTGTATGAAGCTTGGAATAGTGAGGAGTGAAAGATGATCCTACTTGGTCCAAGCTATACACTGCCATAGGAGGTAATGGATGGTACTCACTGTAGGGTGTGTGTTCCCAGTTTATGTGAAGCCATTGTAGTATATGGAAAAGTAGCATTGCTGGTATAGCCCCTACTAGTGGAGAGGTAATGGGTGCCTAGTGAAGCCATTAATCTTCTCTTTTATACTTACTATGGATGATGGTTGAGTGAGTATAAGAGAGGAGGTAAGATGGAAATGTAACTAGATGGTATATGGTGCAGTTTATGGTGAATTGAGGATTGTAACTTTGTATTGCTGGTTGTATGGTTCTGAGATGTTTCTGGCAATGGACTTTGAATCAAATTCAGTTGCTGTCATGAAGATATTGGGCAGCATTTATAGATTTTGTTGTATTCTCAGATGTGATAAATACTTGAATTGGGGAATGTCCAATTCTTAGTATTATGTTTCTTATAAGTTTTGTACAAACTATTTGGAAATGTTAATATAATTCACCTTTGCACCAAAAAAAACTATCATTCATATTTTTTTGTATCACTGGCACGCTTAAACATTTTAGCTTCATAATTTTGTTATCTTTAATGAATTAGAATGTTGCTCTAACAATTACAGTCAAATGGACGAATAATAATGTAACGCTGTACTTAGCAAACTGAATTTAAATAAATAAGATTCTTCATTTACCTTATAGACCGGTCGAAATCCGCCCTCTCCAAGTTTAATCGAGTGAAAAATCAGTAGTAGCTTTAGCTACTCTAGAGAAACTAAACAATGGTAGCTCCATGTCTTCTCTCCCGCTTTAACCTAAACCATTTAACATACTTATTACTTTAGATTTATTTTTTAAATCGATTCAAATCACTTTATTGCTAGCATGTAATCTTCACACTCATCTTTTAATGAGTGATACTAAGTAGAAAATATTGTATCCCCAAGTAACGCTAAGTAATCCAAAATAGCTAGCACAAATATGATTTTTATCATAAAACAAATAACTATCAAATCATAACAACATGATCAGGACATCGAACCTACCTGCAGTCTTGTCTTTATCGTATCAATCGGATATAAAGCAGTTTCTACAACAACTCCAGGTGTACCCCCTGCTATGAAACCCTCTGCCAAATCACCAAAATTCTAATTACCAAAATATTTCATAAAATCATATTCATTTGAACATTAACTCTCTTTATATTCCCTGGAGCGATAACACAAAGTCATAGTTAAACTACTATGTATGGTCTTACTCTTACTAATGAGATAAATGTTTGAATAAAAAGATATCTAAGAAGTACCAAATACGATTCGTAAAAAATCAAATGGCTTTTCTTCCGCAATGCTGACTGATTTTGTTACTTGTCCACAATTGATGAAGAGGGCTGCAAGTTGTTCTTCAGTTACCTAATCAAGCTACCAGCAGCCTAAGTAAAAGATTTTTTTGATTTTTTTCCTTTTAAGAGGAGTGAAACAAGCTAGTGAAATTGTTATTTTTATTTTTTTTTAAATTTTTATAACAAACTTTAATGGACCCAAAATGCTTATGAAAACTAAGGAAAACCACTGTTTGGGACAGGACAGAAAACTCAACAAATCACCAACTTAAGACAGCAAGCAGACCTAGCATTTGATTTTTTTAATTTTTTTCCTTTTTGGAAAAGTAAAACAGGCTATTTAACTTGCTATTTTTAATTTTTAAAAAATTTTATAACAACTAAAAATGACTAAAACTGCTTGCTAAAACTGAGTAAAACAACTTTTTAGGACATTTGGACAGATTTGGATAAGCACTTTAAAAACCATAAGCAACACTTGTAACTTAAAAACTTGATTGTAAAAGCTCTAAAAACATTATTTAGACTCAAACAACTTTATTCTAACTCATCTGCATGACTGAAAATCCAAAAGTAAGCTAAAACCAAACACCCTTTAATTTGCAGCTTTAGAATTTTAAAATGCCCAAGTGTTTGGTCAAGAAAGTAACGGAAAAAGAAATAGTGAGCTATCATGGTTTGCAGAACATTCTGATATTACTAATCATCACAACTTTGAACAGCTTGCATATCCAATCAAAATCTCCAACCACATTATGTTGCACCTAATTAAAAGAAACTCAAATGTCAAGAGGCATACTTATGCAAAATCAAGCGAAAAAATCAACTTATATCGATAGCAATACCGACATACTCAATTCCAATGTATGGGTATGTACTTAAATAATATACTCAAAGCCAAGTCATATATAACAATTTAAGAGCTTGTGAAGTAATAAAACTCAAATGCGAGATCGTATTGGATTTACTTATCAGCTTGTTAATTCAAATAAGCAACAGGTGCTCTTTAAAGTTAGCAAGGCTGGTCCAAATAGTTATTAAAAGAGCTTGTATACTGATATCTAAACTTGCATTTTAACCCAGTGGCTAGTTTATACTATTAAAAATAAAGGGGGTGTTATGGCCTTGAAGGTTAACATCAATTTGTGGATAACATAGGGGCTTATCTGTATACATAATAGCAAAGGACTTCATTTCGGAAGTGATACTACTCTTAGTCTACACGCATCACATATATATTTTCATGAACATTATATATTTTCACCATTCACTCAAAAAATAAAAAAGAAAGAAAGAAGTAATTTAGTAGTTAAAGCAAATCGATATATACTATTGGTTGCAAGAGAAGGAAAAACTAAGAACACGCTTTTAAACTCTATTGATTAATTCATCGGAACATTTCATAGTCGATGTTCTTTCAATAGACCATGATCTTTTCTTGTACCAGTTAAATCACCTCAATCTCTGTTCAAACCTTACCATCTTTGGTTTTTTTGGGAAATACTGTAAAAAACAAAGCAATACAATAATTAGTTAAGTTAGAATTTGGTAAGATTCTTGCCAAACCTTTGTCATGACAATCCAAAATAATGTGGAGTTTTTTCTGTAAACCATGGCATACGAAGAAATTAATTAACAAAGTATGTATTTTCAGAAATGATTAGTAGAATATACACTTTTTTTCATCCTATAAAATAAAATAAAAAAAGACTCAAAAGCTTTTGAATGAAGCATTTTTTTAGTAGCCTGTATCTTAGTATCTTCAATGCCCTCGATCATCTCCTTCACCCTCGTATTGCCACATATATCCAGCATCATCAATCAAAGGAATTTAAGGAATTTTATGTAGTGATTTTTAATAGTTCGGACGACAATAAAAAAAAATGTATTCTGCGTTTGTGTTGATTCGCAACTAATACGAAATCCAATATCATAACAAACTTGGGAACAATATCAAAATCACAATTTAGAAGTATCCTACGCTCCTACACGCGTAATTACTCGATCAAATGCATCAGAAATTCTTTAAAGAAAGTCAATGAAACCAACATAGAATGATATGATGTTGGAATCATGTCGTACATCACCGTCAGTCCGTCACCAATGATGTACTCGGCCATGAAGAGGACCACGACTGGTTTTGTTTTCTTTTGTTATTGTTATTTCCTACATTGATATTATGTTGGCAACATATTCACGAGATGATGCATGGTTCTTTTTTCATTTAGTAAGTTTTTATACTTTTTTAAATGAAAGAAAGAAATAAATACTTTTTTAAAGTAAGTCTTTTATCATATAAATACTTTTCATACTTTGTAAATGAAAGAAATAAATATTTTTGTTATTGTTATTTCAATGTTTTTTATATATAAACATACATATTTTGCTAAATACTTTTCTAGAATACTACACTAAAAAAAGGCCAATTTTTATATATGGTCGTATTTACTAGGGTATTTTCATAAAAGGATGTATTTGGACCGTATAAACGTTTTTGGTCATTTTTGGTGCCCACGCACCAAACTTTGCGCACCACAAATTAAAACAAAGCACCAGCCTATTTTTGAACCAATGAGATTGTTGCACTTATATTTTTGGTGCCCAAAACACCATCCTTGCGCACCAAAAATTAAAACAAAGCACCAACTATGAAAAAAAGCACCGTAATTATTTTATGAACCAAAGGGGAAGTGACACGTAATTTTTGGTGCCCAAAGCACCTCCACTGCGCACCAAATGTTCAACAAAGCACCAGAATTAATTTATTGACCAATGGGGATGTGACACCTAAGTTTTGGTGCCCAAAACTTTTACATTGCGCACCACATTATTGTGAAGCAGATTATGTTGAGATTTTGGATAGATTTCGTTATCTTTTTAAGATATTCTTAGATTTTCTTATCTACATTCGGATATAAAAGAACATAACTTGTTAACCGGAAACGTTTAATTTGTTGAAACAAAACAGAAAATCAAAATGAGTTATTCAAGGGGGAAATTTTCGTTATGTCTTGTTAGAGATGATGAAAATAGAAACGTTTTGTTACCAAAAACGATTAGTTATGATACTTTAAGGGATTATGTGGGGCAAAAATTCAATTTAGATGTTACAGGGGGGTACGCTTATCATATCGTTATCCACCGAACAATAAAGTTTATGAAATCACTGACGATGACGAATTAAGGTTTTTAGTCAATTATATAACTACGACAAGTCAAGATCATATGGAATTGTTGGTTAATCAGAATCGTCAGTCATCACAGGTAAATCCTACAAATTTTGAATATCTGCAGAATACTCATGCTTCACATACTTTCCATAATTCTCAGTATCCACCAAATACAAGTCGTTATGAAAATTTTCGTAATAGTCAAGCATCCAATGCAAATGTTGAGGTCTCACATAACTTCGAAAATTATGAGAGTCCACAAAATACAAAAAAGTTCGAAAATGCTGAGTATTTTCAAAATGTTCAGAGTTTTCAAAATGCTCAATACCGACAAAATCTGTTTCCTAATCAGAATACTCAATATCAACAAGATCTCCTTGCTTATCAAAATTCTCCGTTTTTACAAAGTCTACGACCTTCCGGGAATTGCCATGTTTCTAGTAATATCCAGTATACTCAAAATATTCAATGTTCTCACACTATTGAATATAGTATATTAGGAAAAAATAAAGAACTAAACATTGGTAGTTCCCAAACCTACAATACTTATGTGGCTGATGATAATCAAGAAACCAGTGAAGAGGATGATGAAGATAACCAAGAGACGATAGGATATAATTCTGATATTGACGGTGATGATGTTGATGATTTTGGTTATGAAGTAGGTGAGGGGTCTAAAATGCATTGGACAAAAAATACTTTCAAATATATGCCTGACCCAGTTTTGGATTATCCAACTGTCGAATCTAAACCAAAAAAAAACCAAAAAAACGATTCATCCAAACTTGTTTTCCTTCACCGTTGGTGGCCATAAAAAAAAGTGTATTGAAAGTATTGGTAAAAAAGCTTTATTAGAAGGTTACCAATACAAAACAAAAAAGACAAATACCATAACATATAGTGTCGAATGTGTTGACCCTAAATGTGAATGGTCAATCATTTGTGGAGCATGTCTCGATGGTAAGGGTTTTCAGGTAAAAAAGTTTAACAATACTCACACTTGTTCAAAAACAATAATCATTGGCCATCATCGAAATGCAACAGCCAAGTTAGTAGGTTGCATGCTTAGAGATGAATTGTCAGATATGAATCGTGAAATTCGTCCCAAAGATATTATGAAAGATATGAGTCGACGTCATGGACTAAATCTTACATACAGCCAAGCTTATCGTGGAAAGAATAAAGGTTTGGAGATGCTAATGGGTAGCCCTCATGAATCGTTTCAAAAGTTGCCATATTATTGTTACAATCTTAGAAACGTAAATCCGGGTACCAGAACTAATATAAAAGTAGATCGAGATGGAAGATTCGAAATGTTGTTCATTGCTCTTGGTGTTGCGGTAAGTGTCTAAGACCATGGATTATTATTGATTGTACATTTATTTTTTATTTTACTAACTATACAATACATTTTTATGGTCACAGATTGATAGCTTCATGAAATATCTAAGACCACTGATTATTATTGATGGTGCTCACTTAAAGGATGATGTTTACCATGGGGTAAATCTTTTAGCTGTAGCGATGGATGGTAACAACCAAATTTTACCCATCGCATTTGGTATATGTCAAGGTGAGGACGGTTCTGGTTGGACATGGTTTTTGGAAGAGTTGAAAGCTTGCATTAGTCAGAAGCAAAACTTGTCTATCATATCTGATAGACACCCTGCAATTCTGGAATCCGTAAAAAAGGTATTCCCAAATGCTTTTCATGGTTTTTGTTGTCGTCATTTAATGATGAATGCAGCAATAACAAAAGAAAGACATAAAGCCGTATATTGGATGGCTTGCAAGGCTTACACTACAGAGGCTTTTGATGAGTGTATGGATTATATTCAGAGTGCAAGACCAAAGGCATATGCAAAACTTGTTAAAGCAGGATTCGCAAGGTGGTCAAGGGCCTATTGTCCAGCAAATCGTTACAACTATCTAACATCAAATAGTGCAGAGACGGTTAACTCATTGAGTAGGAGATCTCGTAGATTGCCAGTTACACACGTGATGGAATTTTTCCGGGCTTTGGTTCAAAGATGGTATTATGAACGAAGATATGAAGGAGGTATATGTCGTGTCCCACTATTTATAATATAATTTTATATATGCATTTAATAAAATTCATTTTTGATATGGTTAGATGTTAATGAACATGAACTTACTCCTTGGGCGGCTGCTAAAGTTGAAGGTAGGATTAGAAAGAGTTTTGGTTTTAGTGTACTAGGAATCAATTCGTATACATACCAAGTTGTTGCTGAAGAGTTAAACTACATTGTTGATCTGCACAATCGTACATGCACTTGCCGTAAATGGCAACTATCAGGATTGCCTTGTAGTCATGTAATAGCTATTTCGACTAAAAAGGGATACACAGATTTGGGCGTTTGGGCAGAACATTGGTTCAAAAAAACAACCTATAAAGGAACATATGCAAACTCAATTTACCCAGTCGGAGACATTGAAGCTTGGGACACCACATGTAACGTGCTAGATGTTTTGCCACCTTCTACAAACAAGCGCCATGCAGGGAGGCCGAAAAACAAAGATCGTATTCGTTCTAAAGGAGAGATGCCTAAGCAAACATATTGTAGTAGATGCAATTCAAGGGGGCATGATAAAGATGTGTGTCGCGAACCTGCACCTTCGGAAAGATCCATGAATGATTGGGACAAATCATTTTAGGATGACTGAAAAATTGCTTGTCTTAATTTATGTTTAAACATTGTTGTTTGGATGTTATGTAATATATTATTGTTGGAAGTTTATGTAACATATTTTAATTTGAATGTTAAACACCGTAATTACTCATCATAGCAACAAACAATACTTTCGTTAAAACAAAAACATTTATATTGAAATTAACTAGTGAAAATAGCATAATATTACATAAAAGGGACTACGTGTTAGTAGAGCATGAACCATTTCCTTTTTTAGGTGATATATCCTCTTCTGGCTCTAGGCTGACTTGAGTGGGAGAAAACTGAAGACGCGTAACAAAAACATCGATTATTTTATCATCAAGGGAGATACATGGAAACATTTCGCAACGCACATCCGTATCAGTGATCAAAGGTACTAGACCTTCATCCAAAGTATGGTTTGGTTTTTGGAAATAAACAAAACAAGGTGTAGCTTCATCATACCCTAATTCTTTCACTAACTGATGCATTTCAGCCATACAAAAGGTCGACATACTCAGAAAGTCCACGTAGCAAAAAACACCGTCGTCAAAAGTTGTGCATCCAAATTTCCTTGAAAATGCCCCATAGTGATGTAGTCTAATTGAAAATAGTAACTCGTCTTCATCATCAGATTCACCGTAAATAGCGTCGGTAAAGTCGTGTTGGCCCGGAGATCTCCATTCACGAATAACCATACTGTGATTTGATATGGTTTAAAACCATGAAGACATGAGGGGTATATGTAATAGTTCAGTCCTGAATGATAACATGGTGCGCAAAAAAGTTGTGTAGTCAAATCTAAAGAAGAAAAAGTCGTGTAGTCAAATCCAAGCTGACAAAAAACTGGTATGGCTTGCAAAAGTTGACTAGTGAAATACAAAGTGGGTGAAAACCTAACATGGCCAAATTTGAGTAGTCATATCCAAAAAAGAAAAAGTTGATTAGTCACATTGAGGTGACATAAAGCTGAAGCTTGCGCACCAAAAAAACTGTCTATCTCATCAACCTTTTTATACTATATATAGTAAGCTTGCTTGAGACACGTTTTCACACCCTTTGATCAACCAACCAAATTAGAAAGAGACTTCCGCAACAAATTTAATCAATTACCATGGCCACTGACCCAAACCATTTGAGACAAACAATTGTTATGTCGGTGCAAGAAGAATATGATGTGGAAGCCATGCTTGCTGAGCAAATGTTGATGTTGATTGAACGCTTTAATGCTCGAATTGCGAGGCGTAGGGGTGAAATAAACAGGGTTCGAGCGCTACCAGATCACCCCTTAGTCGACTATGGTCGATACATCCTTGAGAGGATGACTGGGGCAGACATGCGTAATTCTCTTCAGTTGTTGGCGGCTAGGAACGAGATGCTGCGAAGCATGGCGGAGAAACAAGAAAGCATCAACAACTACAATGAAATGTAAAAGCTTTAAAGCTTTACACCACCTTGCCAACCATGTGTTTCGTTGTTTGTTTTAGTGTTTATGTTGTGATGTAGTCCAAATAAGGTTGGCCATGGATTCTTGTAATATGGTTTTTATTTTATGCTTGTATGATGTGATGTTTTAGTTTAAATGATGTAGTCTTATAACGTGGCCATGTTTTACTTTGAATGATGTAATGTTTCGTTCTTAAATTGTAATGGTATTTTTTATGCAATGGACACATAGTAGTAAAACATATAAGTAGTTCAAAAGACTATAAAGTTCAAAGTCTAACATGAAAAGAAAGGTTCAAATATTTAAAACATACAACTAGTAGTAAATATAACTAAGTGACCCAGTCTAGTCTATGCTCGAAAAACTCCTGCAGCAATACCTCTCGGCATTCACGTCCGTATACAGTGGTGTTGGGAACAGGTTCAACGTAATAACCAGATATCATTCTTCTCATAAATGAAAGCATAAAAGGACCGCAGTCTCCATACAAACCCGACTGCTGAGGGACATGATTCGGGTAAAAAAAGGTAATCTTATATCGACTGGGATCAACATTATTAGCATCAAACCATCCTATTTGGGTCAAAATAAAAGGTAATTTAACCGTCAAAGAGTCAAGTAAAGACCTAAAATGTGGTTGATCCCGGATATTCAGGTCCTCAAAGCTATCAAAGAAGAATATTTAGGCTCCCCGTATATCAAAAACCGCAAGATGCCAATGGTTAAAGTTCTCATCGTGAATAGGTATGTATACCTAATAGAAAGATAAAGGCACAATATTAGATAACAAAAAAATGACAAGTAAAAAGAATTAGTATAAATTGGTATACTTACAACTGAGCAGTCCTTCCAATTATGATAATAGTAGTGCCCCGTCGCATATTTCATTACTCTCTCATAATCGCTTTTAAGCAAAGCGATAGTAAAGAACGTATCAACTGCAGCCCAATTAGCATCGGATGGTCTCTTGAACAAGCATAATCGTATAAAGGCCTCGATATGCTACAAAATATTTTAAGGAGTATATTAAAGAACTTAAAAAAAGGTTTTCATCGAATAAATTTTAATGTAAAACAATACATACCGAATCATCTAGATAACCGCGATCTTCTAAACACAGAATGCGATCCCAAAAACCTTTGTATACAATAAAGTTTGGGAAATATGGCAAAGCACTACGCTCGACAGCGGGGGAATTGTAGAAGGCTTGGAATTCAGGAGTCATGGAGGGTATTTTTTGTTTTGTACCCATAGGGCGACGTTGTTTTGGGTTTAGAATTGTAGTATCCGGCAGCTGTGTCCATGGGTCCAACAATTTTGTTCCCTTCTTCCTTATCCTATGAGGTTTTATCTCTTGTATAATGTTTTCCATCACCTATATAAAAAATATTAAGAAAAGGGATGTTGAATAAAATAAGATTAATGATGCGTACAAAAAAAGCTGCATACCACATCAACATGTTGTTGTGTCACAATTGCAGAATTATTCATAGGTTTGATCAACGTGTCTTGAACATGTCGCGCCTAAAGAAAAAAATATAATTACAATACATTAGAAAGCATGAAAAAAATGAAGATATATCACAACGTTAAAAATGCAGGAAAATTGAGACCATATTTATAAATTACCATATTAACTTGTGTATTAGGCGTGGGAAAAACGCGAAATTGCCCCTGAGGCGTACTCGTAGAATTTAACCACCCGGAATGTGACCCAAAATTAGGCTCATCCATGGCAACGTCCTCGAAGACATTTAAATCAGGCATTTTCACAACACCAGAATCCATCGCAATACCACTGGACATCCGAAAACCATTATCAATGCTAACATCGGTATCAAACCTACCATGGTCTTTCATTCCAACACCTGAATCAAACCTAGCATCTCTATCACAATAACCACCCTTTATATTCTCCTCAAATTGATGTTCCAATTTTGCAAGGCGTGTAACCATACCAACTATATCCACTTCCCCAAAACCCGGCCATTTGTTAATTTTGTCCTTCAAATAAGCAATCTCCTTTACCGAATTCTCCCACATACTAGTAGAAATAGGAATCACATTGGACCGTTGAGGTTGCCTAGGTAAACGGTTTTTAATGGGCTTATGTGGTGGAAGATCAGTAGGCCTATACAAAGCTCTATAAGCCTCAAAATAACGTTCACTCTCGACCCACCAATATTGAGTTTTCTCCAGCTCTGTCATTTCAAGTCGTCGAATCTCTGGTTGGAACTATATGAAAAAAAATACAGTTAAATGAAAAATACTTGGATACAACGTAAAATAAATTTAGAGTGCATGGTGATATATATACAACGTACCATAAAATTAGAGTATATGAAAAATAAGCAAGAATTATTATAATACATGGTAATAACATTATAACTTACATCATGGTCGAAGTGTCCAGAAAGCTGATCATATGACTCTCGACCAAACCTCCTTTTTACATGCCACGCGAGTCCTCTAGGAATCGTATTATCATTCGCCTTCGTAAACCATATATTGCTTCCAGGCAAAACCTCCAAAATCCATGTCTACAATACAATTATACGTTATAAAAAATACTTGGATATAAATGAACATGAAATAATATATAAAACGTGAAAATAAACACATACCCGAAATCCCCAAATAAACCCATGTAGATTGTACTGAGGCCCTCTATCATCCGACACTGTTTTTTCCTTTCCTTTAAGTGTTGTCACTGCCTTTTTTTTCAATTTCTCGAGCATACCCAACTTACCATCTCCCTCAACAGAACCATCACCAACATTCACACGATGAAAATTAATCCATGCAGCATTCCTAATACTATTATACAACACACTCCAAGTATAGGACCCCCATGGAAATTGATTAAATACATCCAAGTCCTCAACTAACGCTAACAGATGCACTTGTGCCTTATACTGAGGTTCCCTTCCCAACAATACAAATTCAACAAAAATAACCAAACACAAACGTACAGCATCCTCATCAGTCATATCATCCCACGCATCACCATCAAATACTTCTTTCAAATTACGAACCGTTACATTATCGTGACCAAAAACACGATCTCTAAAAGGGACAACAGGTGCTGACTCGAATGGCTTAATATCATAGTGACCAAACTTCATTCCCGTACATATGCAAAATTCTCTACGACCAAAATTGAATATATATTTGTAAACATTAAATTGTAAGTCTTCATACTCGGTGTGGGACTCGTTTACTTTTTGTTGATTTAGAAGCATAGAATGTATCAAAAAAGGTTCATGATCTTTAAAGGGGACATCCAACCAAACACCAAAACAACATTCCCTAAACAAACTCAGACGGGCAGATTTCATTTCCAACAACTCTTTCATATCCTTAATCAATCTCATTCTAGAACGTATAGTGGGTTTCGCATTGTAAAACTACAAAAAACATATAAACATAAATTTAGACATAAATAAGCGACAATGAAAAAATAGTTACGCATACACCGCCCTTTCAATTTCAAGTGTACTAAAATAAATAAGATTCGTTGGTATAATATAGTTAAAAAAAAATCGATCTAAATACTTAAATTGTGACACACTCTCTCTTTTATGTTTTGACTTAACTTCTAAATACTAAAATGGAGACCTGCATACATCGATCTAAAATTGTGACACACTCTATCTTTTATGTTTTATCCAAAATTCAAAATAAATGCAACACTTGTTTATTTATTTCATTTTTCTGTAAATGAAGAATCATTGATCACTTGTTTAATCCAAAAATTCAAAATAAAAAACCTCAATGTGTTGTAAGTCTATTGCAAATAAACGTTACGAATTAGTCTTTAGGTTCTTACAGAATAAACGTTACGAATTATGTGGAGCAATATAATTATATAATTTTGTCATTAAAAAAAAACTTAATTGCAAAAATCATAAAACTATTAAGAATTAACAAAGCAAAATCACTAACCGGTAAATGTTCTTCATCTTGAGCCATATTTTAAGTTTAAAATGAAACAAATTAACCGGGGACCAAAATACATTCAATAACCGGGGACCAACCGCAAATCAATAACCGGGGACCAAACGCAACCCCACGCACCAAAACTAGCGCACCAATCTTCGTTTACAGATTCGTACACTTCGTACACTTTTATAAGCCCCCACTTTTATTTTACAAATTCGTACACTTCGTTTTTCATTTTGTGGATAGTGATGTTTTTTTTATCAAAGTTATAAGAACATGAACATTGCAAGTAAAAAAAATGAAGAATCCTAACAAGTAAAAAGAGTGAGGGCGTTGATCATATCAGTCAAATAATTGAGCACTTTGGTTGTTGGGGTAATTATGTAGCATTAAACATTTGGTGCCCAAAACTAGTACCTTGCGCACCACAAATTAAAGTCTTTTCTTTCCATCAGCACCAAAAATACTTTTGTATACCATACTTTATTATTTGGTGCCCAACATGCATTTCTTGCGCACCACCTTGGACATATTGGAGAAAGAGAAAATATTGAGTGTGTTTTAGTAAAACGATAGTGTATATGGGATGTATTGGTAATTGATTTCTAAAAAAAACTCTTTTTAATGAGGGATTGACAATATTGCTTGACCTTTTCGACATCGACACGGACTTTGCTTTTACTGTGTAACTCATACTTGGTGCAAACATATATTATTCATTAGATTAACTGTTTTGATAAAACTTTGAGTATATTACCATAACTATTTCAAGTTAGCAGGCTTACTTGAAGATTTGAAGCCACTTCAAATTTTTACATCCTCCTTATTCATCAAATGCTTATAGGCTCCAGACCGATGCAATGCTTGACACAAACATTACCGAGAATTTGTAAGGTTAAGATTCAATATTCAAATCTACATGATAATTTTGTCATATGTGACAGACTATTCATGCTTTAGCATCTTACGATAGAAAGACGAATAATATACAATCCTGCTTGAGGCACAGTAGATCCATTTTCCTTGGCCACCTACAAATCAGAATGCAGAAATTAAGTTCAGACACAATCAAAACTTGTTTATTGTCATCAGTTTAATGAAAGATATGTACTAAGTTTTATTTTAAGAATATCTTTCAGATAACATACCAAGTACATGTAGTCATCATGACCCCATGAGATCATGACAGTCTCGAGTCCACATCCTTCCTCATATATGCCATTCTTAGTTTGATTTGATCAGCAGGATTGTTGATATCCGGCTTTTCCTTGAAATACTACATCATTATAACATTAAACCTTAAATGAATAACTATAATATAACAAATGATAATGTTAGGTTCGGTGACTTCCATCCATTTCAGCTACTACAAACAAAAGTATTGCTTGTGGTGAACTATTGATTCGTCAAAAGCACAACCAAGAGGATGTGTGTCACCCACAATAGACCATTGTGGAAGCTCTGTGAGCATGTAATCTCGTTCATTGCTCCATTTATGAAGACTGAAAGTTGAAGGACCAAAGTTTCCCGTTACAAACATTTTAACCGAATAACGGTTAAATTAGTTATGGCAGTTATTGGTCGAACCATCACGTCGTTTGGATTCATGTCCATTCGAAATATATATATATACATGTACATGTTATAGAATTTGTTTAGTTAGAACATTTGACAAGTTATCATATAATTGCAATTTCGTTATATCTGTTTTACTCATATTTGGGACCAACATTTGGCATCAAGAGCCTGCCTGTATATACTCGTTACGCCGTTACAATCATCACTCAAACACGAGAACCTTGTAACCAAAAACTAGAACCCAAAATCTATTGTTAACGAGTACCATCAGAAACCAGAAACATTCTTGAACGAGAAAGAAGGAACCAAAAAAGACGCGCTGAAACTTTTGTTTTAGGAAGAAGAAGAAGAAGACGCAACGTATTATCAACCATACGCTGCCTGGATAACTTGATAACGCAAGGAAAGTAGTGCACGACCGTACTTGTGTAGAAATTGCATTCGACAAGCCACCAAACTGTGGTGACTTGATACACACGTTAGTTTGATTCGGAACGCAGCGAGTAAGACGAAGAAAAAAAACTTTGTTACACTTGTTGGTTTTGTCAAATCATACAACGAAGACAAACACTCCTTTTGTCGAGACAAAAGTAGAGAAGAAGAGAAGACGTACGCAAAAAGAAGGGAGGTTGCTTGAAGAGAAGAAAAGGTACCGAACCAGAAAACAATCAAATTGTTTTTGGAGAAACGCTCGCAATACAAAGAGGGACAACAACAGGAGCATCCTGATCATTTGCACGCAAGGATACCGTTGGTATTTCTGTAGGTTGTTGTAGATACGATGTGGAATAAAGAAGAAGAAGTATTGTGGAACGCGGACAAGCAACGAGGGCAACAAGGACATCACTTGTTGACATACTACCGTCGAGTAGTAGAACAAAGACAAGAAACTCGCTTGGTCTTTTGGAAGAAATTACTGAGACTAATTTCTGAAACGTTTTGTGTTTTATCCGAGACTTGGAGATAAAGAAGCAAGTCGACACAAAAGAAATTCGAGACTTGGAGATAAAGGAAGCAAGTTCAACACAAAAGAAAAGACAACGTGATACAAGGAGTGGTATATTTTTGAAGAAAACAAGTCGACAACATCAAATAAAGGGTGTACCGATTGTTTTGGAAACAAGAACGAGGGAAAAAGAAAAACATAGTTGGTATATTCTAGTACCGACAAGAAGGGAATACGCGAGTGACAAATACAGGTCACACAAAAATCTTAAACTTTTGGATTTCCTTTCATATTTATAGTATAGATATTTAGTTTATACTATTAGAAATCCATAGTTTCCATATTAGGATTCCCGGATAACTATTTATGTTCCCGTAGTATTAAGTGATACCACTAGTTAGAAATCCCCATACAAATTAGAGAGTGAAGATCATAAGAACTATTAAAATGCCTGGTGACGACGCAAGTGGCAGTAACACTACACCAAAACCCGTAACCCCTATGACACAGTATCAATGACCAAAACTCAAAACCACAAACTACACAGTTTGGACTAGACAAATTAAGGTGATACTAGAAGCACAAGGATTATGGGAAGCAATAGAACCTAAGATTGCTACACAAGTTGATGATAAGAAGGATAAGGCAACAACCGCCTTCCTATATCAAGCGTTAACCGAAGATGTGTCTTACAAGTAGCAAGTTGCAAAACAGCAAAAGAATTATGGGATTCGTTGAAAAAGAGACACGTTGGAGAAGAAAAAATGCAACAAGCACGATTACAATCACTGATGATTGGATTTCAGACTCTTTAGATGAAGGAGGATGAAACGGTGGATGCATTTACAGCCAAAGTGAACGGCTACGCCACGAAGGCTAAAGAATTAGGAAAAGCGTTGGATGAATCACTTTTAGTACGAAAACTATTATATTCCACACCAGATAGGTTCATTCAAATAGTAGCATCCATAGAACAGACGAATGATCTTGATGACATTACTTTAGATGAGATCGCTG
Organism: Chrysanthemum seticuspe; assembly: GCA_019973895.1. NCBI lineage: Eukaryota > Viridiplantae > Streptophyta > Magnoliopsida > Asterales > Asteraceae > Chrysanthemum > Chrysanthemum seticuspe. The sequence goes on along the minus strand of BPTQ01000009.1, from coordinate 57,519,216 downwards.
GAAAGCTTAAGGCATTCGAGGAGAGGATAAAACTCCAAAAGGGATGACAAGTAGATAGCCAGGACAACGTATTATTCGCACAAGGCGAACACTCTAGAAATAAGAAACGATTTACCAAATATAGAGGTAGATCAAACTATTCACGAGGAAACTGGCAGAATAAGGGAAATAGAAACAACTCGAATGGAGGAAACTCATCCCACTCAGATAAGTCAAATAATGGAAAACAAGGATGGGATAAGAGTAAAATTACATGTTATAATTGTGGAAAACTCGGACACTACAAGAAGAATTGTAGAAGTCCACCAACAACTCAGGAACAATCAAACCTTATCTTAGAAGACAATGAACCATCATTGCTAATGGCTACACACGAAACTGAAGAAATCTTGTTAAATGAAGAACAAGTACAACCCCGGAAATATGCTACGACAGATGATAGCATATGGTACTTAGATAATGGTGCAAGTAACCATATGTCAGGCACCAAAGGCCATTTTAAAGATATTGACGAAAACATCACTGGACGCGTTCGTTTTGGAGATGGATCGTATGTAGAGATAAAGGGTAGAGGTTCAATATTATTAGGATGTAGAAACTTACAACAGAAGATGATTTCGGATGTTTACTACATTCCAAACCTCAAGAGCAACATACTTAGTCTAGGACAACTTACTGAAATAGGTTGCAAGATCATCATGGATGGAAATTTACTGACTTTGTATGATAAGAACAAGAAGTTGTTGATGAAAGTAGAACGATCTAAGAATCGACTTTACAGTATTAGATTACATATAGTAGCACCTATATGTCTTTTAGCAAACGTAGATGACCAAGCATGGTTATGGCATGCTCGATTAGGTCACCTGAACTTTGACGCAATAGACAAAATGACAAGGAAAGGTTTAGTGGATAGAATACCAAGAATAAAGCATGCAGGACAAATCTGTGATGCATGTTTATTAGGAAAACACATCAGAACACCATTTCCAAACCAAGCTAAATTCAGATCAAAGAACCCATTGGACTTAGTATATGGAGATCTTTGTGGTCCCATAAGTCCAACAACACACTCCGGAAAGAAGCTCGTCTTCTTATTAGTCGATGACTGCACACGTTTTATGTGGGCTTACTTTCTAAACTCGAAAGATCAAGCGTTTAGCACATTCAAGGAATTTAGATACCAGATCGAATCAAAGTTGAAGTTGAAAATCAAGATGCTAAGAACTGATAGAGGAGGTGAATTTACATCACATGAATTCACCAAATACTGTAAGGAAAATGGAATTGAGAGACAATTGACAGCACCATACTCACCGCAGCATAATGGTGTAGTAGAGAGGAGAAATAGAACAGTGTTATCAACGACTAGGAGTATGATGAAAGCGATGAAGTTACCCTTAACTTTTTGGGCGAAAGCAGTAAGGCACGCCATTTACATACTCAACAAGGTACCGACAAAAGCCCTGGAAGACAAAACACCATATGAAGCCCTCTACAACAGAAAACCAAACCTAGAATACCTAAGAATATTCGGATGCACAGCTTATGCTAAGGTAACAATACCTCACTTGAAGAAGCTAGATGATAGAAGCATTCCAATGATTTACTTAGGAGTTGAAGAAGGATCAAAAGCATGTAGGCTATATGATCCAGTAGGAAAGAAGAAACACGTTAGTAGGGATGTAAAGTTTATGGAAACGAAACTGTGGGATTGGAATAATAATGAAGAGGATACGAGTACTGAGGATACGTTTTGGACTAGCTTTGTAATAGATGGAGTTGACTATGATAATCCTACACCAGTCAACATAGAAAACACTGACAACACGTATCAAGAACAAGAACCTATACCAGATCCACCCTCACCAACCACACCACCAGCATACACTTACAACCCTAACTCAGAAGATGAAGAAAGAGCTACTATAAGTTCATTAGAGAGCTCAGATTCTAGAATTGATCATAGACCTATACAAGGTTTAAAGAACATTACGGAAATCTACCAAACTGCACGTGAAGTAGAAGCGCCGAGTTTATTCTTTACAGAAGAAGAACCTCGTAATTATAAGGAAGCATCAAAAGATGAGAAGTGGATTGAGGCCATGAAAATTGAACTAGATTTAATCAACAAAAATAACACATGGACCCTTACCACATTGCCTGAAAACCAGAAGGCAATAGGACTCAAATGGGTTTATAAAACCAAGAGAGATGCACAAGAAAAAATCATAAAGTATAAAGCAAGATTAGTAGCAAAAGGCTATGTACAAGAACAGGGAATAGACTTCGATGAGGTGTTTGCACCAGTTGCTAGGATAGAGACAGTTCGATTGATATTAGCACTAGCAGCATATAATGGATGGCAAGTACACCACTTAGATGTAAAATCAGCATTTTTACATGGAGAATTGAAGGAAGAAGTCTATGTTACACAACCTGAAGGTTTCATTCAACAAGGAAACCTAGGAAAAGTCTACAAGCTAACTAAAGCTTTGTATGGCTTAAGACAAGCACCGAGAGCTTGGAACGTGAAGCTTGACCAAACCTTAAAGTCATTAGACTTTAAGAAATGTAATCTCGAACAAGCAATCTACACAAAGAGAAGCAAGACTTCTACACTTATCGTTGGAGTATACGTAGATGATTTGATAATCACAGACACTCCAAAGAAGGAAGTAGATTTGTTCAAATCCCAGATGAAAGACAAATTTGAAATGAGCGACTTAGGGTTGCTAGCATATTACCTTGGGATAGAAGTTACACAGACAGGAGGAGATATTACGATCAAGCAAACTGGATACATTAACAAGATCTTGAAAGAAACATCCATGACGGACAGTAATGACACGAAGACACCGATGGACCCCGACACTAAGTTGGTCAAGGCGGAAGATGGAAACCCAGTTGACGCAACTTATTACCGAAGCTTAATTGGAAGTCTCAGATACTTACTGCATACAAGACCAGATCTTAGTTATTCAGTCGGACTACTTAGCAGATTTATGCAAGACCCGAAGGATCATCACCTGAAGGCAGTGAAACAAGTAATCCGATACATTAAAGGAACGAAAGACCATGGAGTAATATACAAGAAAGACGGAAGCTGCAAGATTACAGGATACAGCGACAGTAGTTATGGAGTTAATACAGATCAAGGAAAAGGAACTACTGGAATAGTATTTTACTTTGGAGAGTCACCTATCACTTGGTGTACTCAGAAGTAACCGACAGTAGCGCTCTCATCATGTGAATCAGAATTCATGGCGGCTACTGCAGCAGCATGTCAAGCCTTATGGCTAAAACGATTACTCAGTGAATTAACTGGATTAGAAGAAAAGAAGATAACACTTAGAGTTGACAATATATCACCTATACAACTCGTAAAGAACCCAGTATTTCACGGAAAAAGCAAGCATATAGACATTCGCTATCATTTCATTCGGGAATGTGTAGAGAATGGTCATATCAATGTAGAACACGTAAGTGGAAAACTTCAAAGAGCAGACATCTTAACTAAAGCATTACCAAGACTCAAGTTCGTGACTATGCGACAAATGCTCGGAGTTCAAGACTTAGGACGAAGCAACAATCAAGATTAAGGAGGAGAATGTGAGCATGTAATCTCGTTCATTGCTCCATTTATGAAGACTGAAAGTTGAAGGACCAAAGTTGCCCGTTACAAACATATTAACCGAATAGCGGTTAAATTAGTTATGGCAGTTATTGGCCGAACCATCATGTCGTTTGGATTCATGTCCATTCGAAATATATATATACATGTACATGTTACAGAATTTGTTTAGTTAGAACATTTGACAAGTTATCATATAATTGCAATTTCGTTATATCTGTTTTACTCATATTTGGGACCAACAAGCTCGCCAAATCTCAGAAGGAGCACAACTTTCCCAATGTCTAAAACAAACTGAAAATATTATTATAAGATTGGCATACATACAATACTATTAAATATGGTTATATATAGACGAATAGATGTATGAAATTGACATGTATATGTTGTACAATGGATAAAGGCAGTCTAGTGCAACCAATCTTCATTTGGATAGTCTTTCACCAACAAGCACCAAACGCATAGGTAAATTGCTAAAACTAAATCAATAAAATTAACACTTATTACATTCATCCAATAAATGAAAAGTTAATTAGTGATGCTGCAATAATGGCAAAATAACAACGACCATGCATTAACCACGTGTACAAATTCAGCTCATGTTTGTCTTATCGATAACTCAACAAATGAAATTTGACATGGTGATCATAAGTCCAGTTAAACATAAAGTAAGAAATTTACCAAGAAAATTTTGGGTTTAGGTAACAACGAAATTTTGAATTCACCCCTTACAGAAAAACATTAAGTACAGTAAGTGATTGTGGGTTAAATGTTTACCCATATGGTAGTATTTGTTAAAGGAAGAACAATTTCTAAAATATACATAAACTAATAAACATCTGATTGCATGTGTAAAATATCTAGACCTATCTGGACATTCACTTACGTGCCAAAAGCTTAAGCTTGGGGTGAAAAAGCTTCTTCAGCACCACATTATCATCATACGGGTCGTCAACCCCATATACTTATTATGCCATCACAATTAGCATCTATTGATCGCCATAGTTTTAGTCTCAAATTGACATCATAAGAAAGTATGGTACCAGACTCTTTTGTAAAGGAAATTGCAGCTAAATGCGCTAATTTTCATGGTTCATATATTATACTAATAGAACCATAGTGGAATATGCTAACGTGTATGAAATCATAACTCAATTACCAGTGATTATAAGTTAAACATGTTTCTTCAAAAGAACAGGATAACTCACTCTGTTAGAATAAGTCCTTCTGCTATGACTACCCATATATGTTAATGAACAAAAGAATCAATATGAAGTTGATTATTCAATTAGCCAGTCATAAGTCAGAAAAAAGTAAGCATACAAAACTTGAGACTGATTATTCAATTAGCCAGTCATAGGATACAAAACTTGTGAACAATTAGACATACATAATCCACTTCCCATTGATATAATCTGCAAGAAAAAAGAAATTAGTAAATGTAACTCCATGATAATTGAAAAGGAATGACAAAAGCATAAGGATTAGTATTTTAAAACACCATCGGCAAAGAACAAACCATCGGCTACAAACTGAGAAACGCAAAATCAATTTATACTAAGATCGATAATAATGAACTCCTTGAGCGGTGAGACCATGAATGTACTGGAAAAAATACACTAAAATATCAGTACCCCATCTTCCTAAAGCAGTAAGAAGTATAAACATCTTGGAATAGTAATAAATCTTTTTAACCAACTTTTAAAGATACACCGTCAATGAATAATCTTAGTAATAAAGTCAATCACGCGAAAAGCTCTTGACCAACACTGTATAATTATACAATATCTATAGATTAGTTATCATCATTGACCTACTTTAAATAATCAAGTGAACAAAAATATATACATGGAAAAATCAAAACGCTAAGAATATACTTCTAATATTCCATAAGATTAACTCAACTTGTAGTCTATGGCCAAACCTTTTTTTTCATAGAGATTGAAGCAAACTTAAATAGATTATGATACAATAAACAAAAGTAGCTTATGTTACTTATTTAAGTGTGATCATAACGAATTAATGCATTTTAGCATAGAGCAAAATTAATAACTTTGAAGCCTCGCGACCAATGTAAAACAACATTGTATACGCCAAATATTTAATGATATATTACATCACAAACCTATAAACGAACCTCTGAATCCTCGCATTTAAAGAATTATTTATTCAAACAAAGTATCATTAGTGACAGTAATACAAAAAGTAAAACCACGGAAAAAAAAGAAAAATTGTTGAACCGATTGATATTTTTAAATTATAAAATAAAGGATATAATGAATGAATCGAGCAATAATTAAAGAATAGATAATCATCACCTAAGTTGTAGGGATTTTATAAATATCTCATTAAATTAAAATAGTCAATAATTGATTGTATAGGTTTTTAGATTTGTAGTTTCAAGATATAATCCAAAATAATGTGTTATTCTAGTGAGCCACTTTATTTTGCATACTCAAAAATTCTTGATAAATCCCCACCTTCCATCTAGTTTGATCTAATGGTGGGGATTAACCTAAGATTTAATATATCTAAACCTAAGACCATGTTTTTTTTTCTTGTCTTTTTATCTTTCTTGTTTATTTTCTCATTATTTGTAATTTTTTTAATCACTTTTTTTAATTTCACGTTTTTTGTTTTTTTTGTTTTTTTCGTTTTCGTCAGTTTTCATACGTTTTGTCCGTTTTTTCCGCTTTTTATACGTTTTCGTCTGTTTTCATACGTTTTCGTCCGTTTTCTTACGTTTTCGTCTGTTTTCTTACATTTTCGTCCGTTTTCATACGTTTTCGTCCGTTTTCTTACGTTTTCGTTTGTTTTCTTACGTTTTCGTCCATTTTCATTCGTTTTCGTCCGTTTTGTTACGTTTTCGTCAGTCTTGTTACGTTTTCATCTGTTTTCTTACGTTTTCGTCCGTTTTCTTACGTTTTTGTCCGTTTTCATACATTTTTCGTCCGTTTACATACGTTTTCGTCCGTTTTCTTACGTTTTAGTCCGTTTTCTTACATTTTCGTCCGTTTTCATACGTTTTTGTCAATTTTCTTACGTTTTCATTCGTTTTCTTACGTTTTCTTATGTTTTCTTACCTTTTCTTCTGTTTTCTTACGTTTTGTCCGTTTTCTTACGTTTTCGTCTGTTTTCTTACGTTTTCGTCCATTTTCATACGTTTCCGTCCGTTTTCATACGTTTTCGTCCGTTTTCTTACGTTTTGTCCGTTTTCATACGTTTTCGCCTGTTTTCTTACATTTTCGTCCGTTTTCCTATGTTTTCGTTCGTTTTCTTACTTTGTTCAAATAAAAGGGTTAAAATCTCTTTAGGCGAATTCTTTTTTTGTTCAAAAAATGCTAATTTAATGCAACACTTGTTTGATTTTGAGAATATGTCAAGTCTCTATTTTCATAGTTTGCTTCATTTTTATTCATTTTGATACTTTTAATTGACACTTATTTATCTCTTGTGATATAACACAGTAAGAAAGATGAAGAGTATTACACTCTTCATCATATATGTGTTAACAGTTGTGATACTCAACTAATAATGTGAAATATTAAATTCATACCAAATGTGATAAGAATTTAGTATTTTACCAAGTATATATGAAAGAAATGATAATAAACATCACTTATTATATTACTGTGATGATTCTGTTCATTTTTTTTATTTGTGTTTTTGAAAATATTTGGGAAAATTTTTGTGTTTTATGATAATATGAAATATTAGAAAATGTATTTAACTGAAAACAAAAGATGTTATGAAACTTTTGTTAGACTTGTGGTGGATTTTTCTATTTAATGGATACATTGTGCATGTTTCGATAGGTTTTATAGCGAAATTTAAAAATATCTATGGTTGAATCAGCAAACTAAAGAAGTTATGGTTGAAGAAAGCACACATCTTTATAAACAAATTGAGTAAGCTCAAACACCTGTGATATCACACATGATATCACAGGTGATATCACCTCACAGGTGATATCACATGATATCACAAGTGATATCATTGGTGATATCACAAGTGATATCATTGGTGATATCACAAGTGATATAAACTATGATATCACACATGCTATCACCGGTAATATCACACATGATATCACAGGTGATATTAACGGTGTTATCACACATGATATCACGTGTGATATCACAAGTGAGGTGATATCACCTGTGATATCACAAGTGTTTGAGCTTCCTCAATTTGTTTATAAAGATGTGTACTATCTTCAACCATAGCTTATTTAGTTTGCTGATTCAACCATAGATATTTTCAAATCCCGCTATACAACCTATCGAAACATGCACAATGTATCCATTAAATAGAAAAATCCACCACAAGTCTAACAAAAGTATCATAACATCTCTTGTTTTCAGTTGAACAACTTTTCTAATATTTCATAATATCATAAAACACAAAAATCTTCCTATATATTTTTAAAAACACAACCATCACATTCTTAGTTGAGTATCACAACTGATAACAAAATGAAAACGTCTGAAAACGGACAAAAACGTAAGAAAACGGACAAAAACGTCTGAAAATGGACAAAAACGTATAAAATCGAATGAAAAACGTATAAAAACGGACAAAAACGTCTGAAAACGAACAAAACGTATAAAACAGACAAAAACGAATAAAAACGGATGAAAACGTATGAAAACGGACGAAAACGTATAAAAACAGATGTAAACGTCTGAAAACGGACGAAAACGTCTAAAAATGGATGAAAACGTAAAAAAAACGGATGACAACGTATGAAAACGTCTGAAAACGAACGAAAACGTATAAAAACGGACGAAAATACATGAAAACGTAAAAAGACAGACGAAAACGTCTAAAAACGGACGAAATTACATGAAAATCTAAAAAAACAGACAAAAACGTATGAAAATGGATGAAAATGGCCGAAAACGTAGGAAAGCGTAAAAACACGTCTGAAAACGTATGAAAAATGGACGAAAACGTATGAAAACGAACGAAAACGTATGAAAATGGACGTAAACGGGCGAAAACGTAGGAAAACATACGAAAACGTATGAAAACAGACGAAAACGTATAAAAACGGACGAAAACGTTTGAAAACAGACGAAAATGTCTGAAAACGGACGAAAACGTAAGAAAACGGACAAAAACGTCTAAAAACATACGAAAACGTAAAAAAACGTATGAAAACGTACGAAAACGGATGAAAACAGACAAAAACGTAAAAAAAATGACGAAAACATATGAACACGAACGAAAACGTATAAAAACGAACGAAAAAGTATGAATACAGATGAAAAAGTATGAAAGCGGGAAAAAAAAACTTGAATAAAAAAAACGTCAATTTAAAATTAAAAAGAAATAATGAAAAAACGTGAACTAAATAAAATGTATTTAAATAATAACGTGAATGAAAAAAAAAAGTTAATAAATAAGAGTAACAAAAAGACAAAGAAAAAGGATAAAAAAAACATGGAATTAGGTTTCCATATTAAATCTTAGGTTTATCCCCACCATTAAATCAAACTAAATGGATGGTGGGGATTTGTCCCTTGTTAAGCACCAAAATAAGAGTAAGCATTTGAAAATTCCTCTTAGTCTAGTGGTAATCATGTTTGTTAATATTACCAAAATCATATGTTCGAATCTTGCAAATGACCAAATTTTTAAAAATTTTAATCCGAATTTAATACATTAAATATCTGCTTAGGTGGACTACATGTGATGACATGGCTTTATGACGTGGCATTATATGTGGCATGCCTCCCCTTATATATAATGTATTGATATATATATATATATAGTGAAGGGTTATTTTCAGAACCATAAAAAGGTCGAGAACTGCGAGAACCGATCTGAGCCATCCAATTTTCGATCAATGGCTATTAAGAGTGGTGGTATAAATGTAATAAAATGCAACTTCCGATTAAACTTTAAAAAGGATGGGAGGGCGTTTTAGTAATTTTGTATCACCCCTAATTATAACCTCCTAATTTAAAGGATCTGGTGGTTACTCATAACCCTAGTTACAATGCATTCTCTGTATCCCTTTCTCACAGCCACCACAAACCATAACAAATTCTCTCTAACCTCAAGAACACAATGGTGTTCCCTTTCATGTTCTTTAACATATATTCTTACTCATAAAAACAAGAAGAAAACATCCATCTTTCACCACAAAACCATCTTATTCGCCAGATAAAAGAATAAATTGGTTCTGAATCCATGGGCTAATCCGTTATCCGATTCTTGTTGAAGAAGAAGATCTATAAAATATGTCCACGTGGTTGCTGAAGAATGCAGTGCATTTTTATCTCAAATAAAAGGTTTAGATTTATTTGGATGTTGTAAATCATTGATATGGTGCTTGCAATTGTTTTGAATTTTGTTTGTGTCTTGGAATTGATTTTGATTATATAATATGGCTTTGAAAAATGTTCCAGATCTGATTATGGTTTCAGTTTTAAAAGTGAATGCACATGTATAAAGGGTTGGATGGTGAAAAGAGATATTTGTTCTATAAATTGAAGTTTTCTCTTACATTTTCTTTTTCTGTAATGATGGTTTTGTTCCACCAATAAATTAGATAGATTCATATACATGTTTTGTTCAGTGTGAATTTGTTACCATTTTTTTTTTTAACGAGAAGGGACTTTTAAAATATCAAAATGTAAAAAAGTCATGTCAATTTTCTTTTCGAGATGCCTACTGAGTATATTTTGATGATGAGGTTTGTAGTTGACTCAAATATAACAAGTAATTTTTTAATGTAATTTGGTTTTTGAAACAAGAAATCGTGGTCCAAGATGTAGGCTAGTGGGGACATGTCTTTTTGTTAAACTATATGTAGCATCTGAATTCTTATATGTATGAAGTCTGATGGATAAACACTTATATTAAATCTTCTTTTGGTTAATTACCATTTTGAGTTTTTGAAATCAAGATAGTTTTATTTTTTAGTTTCAAGAATGGTTTTTAGTTTTGGAACCAGTTTAGCGAAGAGGTCATATATGTGTTAAGGTTGGTATAAAATCGATGAAAGGGGTGTGCATATGTGTTATTGAGAGTACATATGTCTTTTCTTTTTACAAAAAATTATAGTTCTTGAAATGCATATGTATTTTAAAATCGATGAAAGGGGTGTGCATATGTGTTTTTATAGTTTTCGGAGTTTTAAATGTATTGAAAGTGCACTTGTGTCATTTATATGATATAGACAATGATTGTGCATTTGTATTATGTTAGTTGTTATGATTGAAAAATTCGTCTCCTAGTTGTTTAGATTTTTCATATATGTTTGCTAGTTGTTTATGATATAAATAACAATTTTTTATGTTTTTCAGGTATTGAATATGTTTGATAAAGATGAGGATAATGACCAATATAGGAAGTGCACACGTGTCTTCAGCAAACATATACCTTCTAAAGATAATTTAATTGTGATAAAGATGTAAAGACACATGTGCACATTAACGAATGCGAATACATGTACATACAAAGATCACGAGAGTCTCTTATTGCGTTAATTATTATTAGTGCACACATGTATAATCGATATATTGTACTTGCATTTTTTTAGACATATGTATAATGTTTATGTTATTGAATTTCAGTTTTTGAATATTAAAGAATTGTACGCTAAAACATATGTGCAATTATCTTCTTAAGTGAAATACATACGCACCATACTTTTAAAAAACATAAATGTTGAAAAAAAACGATTCAAAAATTTAAGTGGTTTAAGCAATTGAACACTACATTACGAAGAAAAACACATATTTAAAAAAACACATGTGCACCTTGACTTATATGAGAAAAACACATATGCATTTTACTTTTTGAAATCATGAAAAAAAAATCCAAAAAAAAAAAAAAAAAAAAAAAAAAACAAAATCCTAAAATTTAAGAACTAAAAAACGTTTTTTTATTAAAAAAATCAAAAAGAAAATAAAAAATGTACTTGTACTATTATGCCCTTTTGAATTAAATAATAAAATTAAATATCCAAAAAAATCTGATTGGTTGATGCTGGTTCTCGCAGTTCTCGACCTTTTCTTGGTTCTGAAAAGAACCCTTCCCTATATATATATATATATATATATATATATATATATATATATATATATATAAGGTAGAGTTAAAATAAAAAGACAAATATCCGTAAAAAGAATAAAAAGATTTGTTTTTTTAAAAAAATTCTTCAAAAATTCCAAAAAAATTCTACAAGATCGGGTATGTTGGTGCATAAAACTTTTGTGAAAACATTTTTTATAATTTTGAGTTTTGATACGTTTTTTTTAATGCACAAAAAACGAATTTTGATGCGCAAAAAAATTTTGATGCACAAAATTTTCAACTTGTTTTAGTTAGATGCGCAATGTTATTTTGATGAAAAAAGTCAAAAGAAGTTGGGTGCAAAAACCAATTTTTGATGCACAAAAAAACGATTTAATGCGCAAACGTACTTTTTCATAATTTTTTTTCGAAAAAAATATCGACTTTTAGAAAAAAGTTTTTCACAACTTTTTCATGCACCATCATACCCGATCTTATGGAATTTTTTGGGAATTTTTCGAGAACTTTTTTCGAAAAAAAATCTTTTTATCTTTTTACGGATATTTGTCTTTTTATTTGATCTTTATCCTATATATATATATATATATATATATATATATATATATATATATATATATATATATATATATATATATATATATATAATACGGATCGATTGAGAAGGTTTTTATTTTGAGAAGATTGAGAAGGTTTTCAAAAATGATAGATTTTGAACTTTGATTCATGTTTTTAAAGCGTAAAACTCATTTTAATGTGATTAAAATTCAAAATATGTAAAAAAAAAATTTGAATCAATGTTAAAAATATCTCGATTTTGCGATATATGTAGAATACTGAACCATCTGTACAAATTTAATGAATCATCATCATAACTCGATTTTAACAATGATTTGTGAATCAAAGCTGTGATTTATAGATTCGATTCACCATAAAATGATGTTTACTTGTGAATCAAATAAAAAACATGAATCAATTTGCTCAAACGAAGATTTCTCAATCTTCTCAAAATAAAAACATTCTCAATGGAACCGGAGCATATATATATAGTGTATCTTTATTTTGAGAACCCTGTTAAGTGCGATAACTGCGAGAACCCATATTGTCCAATCAGAATTTAGTAAATTGATTTTAGTTTATTTTATTTATCTAAATTCGTAGGGTCATTATAGGAATTTAACATTTACAATTCTGAAAACCGTCCTTTTTCATAGGAATTTTCTGTCATCTTTTTTCCTAACCTTCCAATTTATTAGGATCTCATCATAATAGGGGTGAGAAAAATTATAACCATCTACGATAGAGATCATGGTCTCCATTAGAATACCCACCATATTTCTATAATGTTACTATCATCATCAATTAATTCTTTTGATTTTCATTAAACCTTTAAGCCTATAAAAGCCCGGATCCACAAACATCCACTGAGAACCGCAGGTTAATCAATATCCGATCTTACCTACAATCGTGCCTTTTATCAATAACCGGTCTATTGTTCGAGTTTTTTTTTTTAAAGAATCGACTGGTAAGTTGTTTTCTGACAGACAATCATGGCTTGTTTTAATTTATTATAGGCGATCTTTCATAAACAAGAGAAGTTGGCAATTTTATTGTTCGCAATCTATCACAAAATTAAGGGTCCGTTTGGTTTGTAGATAGGTTTGGATTAGGATTAGGATTTTGATTTAGATTAGGATTTGAGTTTGGATTTAATGTAGGAAAGAGAAAATATAATATAAAATAAATAAGTTATTAAATTAAAAATATATAATTAAAAATTAAAATAAAAAATTAAAACAATAATAAAAGAGTAAATTAGTGGTTCATGTAATATAAGGGCCCACTTGAAAATACAAAACCCAAAAATTCGTGTAAACCCACTGGTGTGTACTACTTTTTTAAATGACCAATTATTTGGCTTTGAGTCTAAACTGAATAGTACAAATATGCAATCAAACATTAAATTTTAACTTTAAGTCAAATCCAAAAAGCCTAATCCCTGTTACCAAACGGACCCTAAAGCTTTATTTGTTTTGTTTTACGAGTAAAACAATACATGATTTAATATAGGTGAAACGTTGAAATATTTGGCTTCGGCTATTTTTGAGTACGATGTACAAGAAAAAAAAATTATAAATGAAAGATCTGAATTTGCATTGCACATGTCAAGAATTATTTTATATTAAATGGATTTGATCTTGATGGATATTTTTTATTGTTCGTGACCTGATATAATTATATCTAGGTGTAGATGAGTAACCATTTGTTACAAATGTTAATTAATTTATCAAAGATAATTCCAATTAATTTTACATTATATATACGTTTTTGTTGTTCGCTTAACAATAGGTGTTTAATACAATAAATTATATGTGCAGGTATGTTATTCTCTTTCTTTAAGAACTAGTATGTTCGTGTGATGATATGCTTAAAGAACGGTGCATACGTGTTTATGGAATGGTGCATACATGTTTTAATGAATAGTGTATCCATGTTTTAAGAAACATACGTGTTTTAAGGAATGGTGCATACGTGTTTTAAGAAATGGTTTATATGTGTTTTAGGTTAATTTAAAATTAGTGAAAATGGTGCATATGTGTTCAAAAGTTAATATAAAATCTAATAAATGATACATGTATATATATTTTTTATTGTTGGTATAAAATCGCTGAAAAAGTATGTATACGTGTTTTATGATTGATATAAAATCAATGAAAAAGTTATGCGTATATGTTTTAAATAGTGCCTATGCGTTTTAGATTGTGCAAATGTGTTATCCTAGTTGTTGTGATTAAATTTCGTTTTTTATTTGTTTTTCGTTTAATTTTTTGTGTATTATTCTTTCATACATGTGTTTATACGTGTGTATATTACTTCGCGTTTATTTTTTCTAATTTTTATACTTTTCTTTGTATCAGATGTAGCTGAATTAAAAGAATGATGACAACGAGTGTGCACGTTTGTCCGTCTTTTGAAACATTGAAAAGGAGCGTGCACATATGTCCAACTTCTGAACTTTGACGACTACGTGTGTGCATATATGTCCGACTTCTAAAAATGTTGATAACAAGCAGTGTACACATATATATGTTTGCGTTAAATATTACTTGTGCACACGTGTATAGATCGATTAGATCCATGTATTTGTGCTTCTTAGAAATTTGTATTTAATTGTATATCAATCGATATTGGATTTTGTATTTAACATGTATGTTCTTGGTTTCATATAAACTTACTTGTCTAGAAAACATGTATGCACTTCACTATGAAAAACATGTATGTCGAAAAAACTATTCCAAAAACCAAAATAATAAAATTAACTCATAAAAACACATATGCACTAAATCAGTTTTAAAACAAGCATGTTCAGAAAAAAGTGCAAAAAAAAAAAAAAAAAAAAAAAAAAAAAAAAAAGTCGAAAATTGAATGTTTATAAAAAAATAGGATTTATTTATTTTAAAAAATCAAAAATAATATAAAATTGACTTTTACTAATATACCCTTCTGTATTAAATAAAAAGGTTTAATAATTCAAAAATGCTATGTTGCATTGATATGTTGGATAATATGCATTACTAGGAGTACATAAAAGGTTCTCGCAGTTCTCGCACTTAACAGGGTTCTCAAAATAAATGCCCCCTATATATATATATATATATATATATATATATATATATATATATTTCATATATGAAATATATTCATCAATATCCGAAAATAATACGTTCACTTGATCAAAATACTCGTTTTTATGAAGTTACGATAAGATTATAAGTTTTTCTAAACTTTTTTCGAATTTACACTTTTTACCCTTAAGTTACAAAAAGTACGAGTTTAGTCCCTCAAGTTTGAGGAATTGACACTTTTTGCCTGAAACTTGTTTTATATCAAACTTTTTCGAAATCGATAGTTTTAGTCCTTTAATGAGACTGCTTTACGAAAACTGCCCCTAAGAATATACTTTCGCGATTTAAACCTTAAAGTTTCAAACCTTACACATTTAGCCCAAAAGTTTATTAATACTAGTTTAACCATATTACATAAATGATCCTTGTAGTTTCGGTGTATACATGCACACGTAAATATCCGACCTTTAACTTTCGCATATGAACATGTTTAGTTTGGTTCTCTAGTTGGGGTTGTTTTTCTTCATTTGCTCGACCGATTACAAAAGAAAGCAAAAGATATTACACTTGACATGTTTTGAAAATTAAATTTGGAGTGTGTTGGGCTAGATATAGCGAGGCCCAAAAGTAGGAAGAAAATGGAGTTTGGCTTGGTATGAATCGGATTAAAACGAGGCCCAAGGGTAAGTTATATAATGAGTTGGGCTCAGTCCAGTTATGAGGCCCGTTAACATGTGGGGTTAGCTCGTGAAGTGGTAAAAAGTCCAATGAATTTCGAGGCCCAATACGAATTTTAATACATTTATATTATAATTAAACTCGTATTTTTATAAATTTTACGTATTCGTTACATATTTTAAGATTATCAGGATCGTGGGGAATTTTATTCGGATCACAACGGTATATTTTTGAACGCTCAGGCTGCGTTGATCATGCATATGCCAAATGATATGCAAATGTGATGTTTATAAAATTTCATGATAATAAAAATCGTGCTTAATTTCTAATTAAAGCTTTAAGTACATTGAAATTTTCCGGGATTCCATCGAACTTTAACGATAGGAATGCGGCTTTGCTTAAGCCTCTTGAATTCCCTGTCCATGATCTCAACGGGTTCTTCGACAAAGCTAAGTTTGTCATTGAGTTGGATGTCCTTGAGCGGTACGACTAGAGTTTCATCCGATAGACACTTCTTAAGATTCGAGACATGGAACGTGTCATGCACTCGACTAAGTTCTTCGGGAAGTTTGAGTTTATATGCCACTGGACCAATTCTTTGAAGAATTTTGAACGGTCCGACGTATCGAGGTTTGAGTTTTCCTCTTTTTCTAAATCTGACCATCCCTTTCCAGGGTGATACTTTGAGCATTACTCGGTCTCCGACTTGGAATTCCATTCGTTTTCTTCAAACATATGCGTAGCTCTTTTGTCTATCTCGAGCTGCTTGCAGTCGTTGCCTAATTTGCATTATCTTTTCAGTTGTCTCTTGGACAATTTCGGGGCCTGTGAGTTGTACTTCTCCAACTTCTTCCCAGCAAACTGGCGATCGGCATTTTCTTCCATAGAGTGCTTCAAAAGGTGCAACTTTAATGCTGGCGTGGTAACTGTTATTGTAAGAGAATTCAGCCAGAGGTAAGTGCTTATCCCATCCTTTTTTGAAATCAATCACACATGCTCTTAGCATGTCTTCCAGAGTTTGGATCGTTCTTTCACTTTGTCTATTTTTTTGAGGATGGTACGCGGTACTCATATCCAAGTTGGTACCCATGGCTTTTTGAAGTGTTTGCCAAAATCTCGAGGTGAATCGGCTATCACGATCAGATATGATAGAGATTGGTATACCGTGACAAGAAAAAATCTCTTTGATGTACAGTCTAGCGAGTATAATCATCTCGCCGTTCTCCTTGATTGGCAAGAAATGAGCGGACTTCGTAAGACGGTCTACAATGACCCAAATGGTGTCAAAACCATTAGAAGTTCTCGGCAACTTTGTGATGAAATCCATTGTGATTCTTTCCCATTTCTATACGGGAAGTTCTGGCTGGGTTAACAATCCTGATGGCTTTTGATGTTCAGCTTTGACTTTCAAACATGTCAAGCATTTACTGGCGTACTCGGCAATATCAGCCTTCATGTTAGGCCACCAGTACAAAAGCTTTAGATCTTGATACATCTTGTTGGGACCAGGATGTATGGAATACTTCGATTTATGTGATTCATGCATGATGAGTTCTCGGATACCTTAGTAGAGTGGAATCCAACTTCGATCTTTGAAACATAACGTTCCGTCCGATCTCTTCGCAAATCCATTCTCATTTTCCGTCATGCCATAAATCTTCTCATTCGGCCTATTTTCTTCTTTAAGTGCTTCGATTTGAGCTTCAAGAACTTTTGATGGCAGGGGTGAATTGATTACCATTCCCAATGATCTCACTCTAAGTGGCTTAGGGCGATCTTTTCTGCTCAAGGCATTGGCAACAACGTTCGCCTTTCCAGGATGGTAACGAATCTCGCATTCATAATCACTGAGCAATTCTAACCAGCGACGTTGACGCATATTCAGTTCTTTTTTATCTAAGATGTGTTGAAGACTTTTGGTGATCAGTGTACACTATACACTTGGTTCCGTACAAATAATGTCTCCATAACTTGAGTGCAAATACCACAGCACCAAGTTCTAGATCGTGAGTAGTATCATTCTTCTCATGAGTTTTGAGTTGTCGTGACGTGTAAGCAATCGCTTTGTTCCTTTGCATGAGAACAACGACTAAACCCATGTGTGAAGCATCACAAATACTACGAAATCTTCTACTCCTTCAGGTAGTGCCAAGATGGGTGCTTCGCAAAGCTTGTTCTTTAGGAGTTGAAAAGCTGATTCTTGATCGTTTCCCCATTCGAATTTCTTCATTTTCTGGGTTAACTCGGTCAATGGTTTGGCTCTCTTCGAGAAACCTTCGATAAATCTTCGATAATAACCAGCAAGTCCTAAGCAATCACTTTGTTCCTTTGCATGAGAACAGCGCCTAAACCCATGTGTGAAGCATCACAATATACTACGAAATCTTCTACTCCTTCAGGTAGTGCCAAGATGGGTGCTTCGCAAATCTTGTTCTTTAGGAGTTGAAAAGCTGATTCTTGATCGTCTCCCCATTCGAATTTCTTCGTTTTCTGGGTTAACTCGGTCAATGGTTTGGCTATCTTCGAGAAACCTTCGATAAATCTTCGATAATAACCAGCAAGTCCTAAGAATTGACAAATTTCTGTGGGGTTGGCGGGTATAGACCAATTCTTTACAGATTCGATCTTTGCGGGATCTACATGGATTCCTTCACTGTCGATCACATGACCAAGAAATTGGAATGTCTCAATCCAAAAATCACATTTGGAAAACTTTGAGTACAATTCTTCATCCTTGAGTAACTTCAGGATAGTTCTAAGATGTTCCGAATGTTCTTCTTTATCACGAGAGTAGATAAGAATATCGTCAATGAACACAATGACGAATTTATCCATATATGGTTTACAAACTCTATTCATGAGGTCCATAAACACAGCAAGTGCATTAGTTAAACCGAATGGCATTACTTGGAATTCATAATGGCCATATCGAGTTCTAAATGCGGTCTTGGGTATATCTTCCTCTTTTACCCTTAACTGATGATATCCAGATATTAAATAAATCTTCGAGTACACACTCGAGCCTTGTAACTGATCAAAAAGATCATCGATTCTTGGTAAGGGATAGCGGTTCTTGATTGTGAGCTTGTTCAATTCTCTATAATCGATACACATCCGAAATGATCCATCTTTCTTCTTAACGAATAAAACCGGTGCTCCCCATGGTCAGGAACTTGGTCTAATGAATTCCTTTTCAGATAGCTTTTCTAGTTGTTTGGATAAATCTTGCATTTATGAGGGTGCTAAACGGTATGGTGCTCGTG
Source organism: Chrysanthemum seticuspe (assembly GCA_019973895.1). Taxonomy (NCBI): domain Eukaryota; kingdom Viridiplantae; phylum Streptophyta; class Magnoliopsida; order Asterales; family Asteraceae; genus Chrysanthemum; species Chrysanthemum seticuspe. Next base: position 57,499,969 of record BPTQ01000009.1, on the reverse strand, counting down.
CTACAGGAGTAGCTCCAGGAATAAGATCGATTTGAAATTCGACTTGTCGAGCAAGTGGGAGTCCAGGAAAATCTTCTAGAAACACCTCAGGAAATTCTTTGACTACAGGTACATCCTCTAGTCGTTTCTCTTCCGACTTCTATTCCGTTACTTGAACTAAGAAGGCATAACATCCTTTCTCCATGTACTTTATTGATTTCGCACAGGATATGATACTTAAGTACTTTCTACTTTGATCTCCTTGGATGACTAAGGTTTCACCGTTGCTCGGAATATGAACGGTTTTCTCATCGCAAACAATTCTAGCACGGTGTTTGGACAACCAATCCATGCCAATTACGACATCGAAACTACCAAGTTTGATTTGTAAAAGATCTATGAGGAATGAGTGGTCTTGTAACAGAATAGGGCAATTATGGATTACGATGTTGGTTCCTATTATTTTTCCATCGGCAAGCTCTATCTCATAAGTTGTATCTAAGGAAATTGGGGATATTTCAAGTGATGGTGCAAAAGCAGTAGATACAAAACTCTTATCAGCTCCAGAGTCAAACAAGATTTTTGCGGAATGATTGTTAAGAGAATACGTACCCGTCACAACGTCAGGGTTCAACGGCACATCTCCATCTCCTAGCGCATACGCTCTTGCACGCGCATTGTTGGGTTGAGTTGCATTCAACTTTGGGCATTGGCTCTTAAAATGACCCTTTTCGTTGCACCAATAACAGTTCATGTTTGCCACAGTGTTTCCCCTTCCAGGGTTTCGGCAATGCTTTCCTTGATGACCTACCTTGTTGCACTTGTCACACTTCACAGTACAAGGTCCAGAATGGTGCATCAAACATCGGTTACACTGGGGATGTGGTCCGGCATACCCTTTTCCGGCAGTGGGTGCAACATAAGCCCTTGCGGCTTCTTGTCTTCGGTTTTGCCTATTGTGATGATGGTTTCTGTTACGGTGATACTGGTTGTTGTTCCGATTGTTGTTGTTGGACTGATGGTGGTTGGAATTTGAGCTTTTCTGATCATCAAGCTTCCTTTTGTTGTCACTTGAGCCTTGTGCATTTGCAAGCTTCAAGGCGGTGGGATACAATGACAACTTCTTCAACAGTCTTTGGATTCGAAGCGATGACATCTCCTTCGATGCTCCGGGGTAAACCTCCGATCAAAGCTTCCAAAAGCTTTTCATTGGTGGGAAACAGATGAGGACATAGAGCTCTCAGCTCATATAATCTATTGAAGTATGTCTTGAGATCATTACCTTTAGTAGCCAAGTGGTAATACTCATCTTCGAGTTCCTTGATCTCAGTTCTCGAGAAATACTATTTCATTAACAGTTGTTTCAGATCTGACCACGAAATCTTACAAGCTTCTTCAATTCCAATTGGTTGAGCATGGGATTTCCACCAAAATAACGCATCTTCTAGCAAAGTTCCAGTTGCGAACTTGACCTTGCAATCATCTGTGCAGTCACTTAGCAGAAATACAGTCTCGGTTCTCTCAAACCAATGAAGTAATCCAATAGCACCTTCAGTGCCCTTGAAGAATGTCGGCTTGCAGTTCATGAAATCTTTGTAGTTGCACTTACGAGCTACAGAGGACTCACTTTGATTTGTTGGTGTGTTAGTTGCATTTGAGTTTGCCATTCCAACAAGACGTGTAGCTTTTGCGACACGAGTTGCCTCAGCTAGACGAGTAGCTTCAGCCTCACGTGTTGCTTGGGCAACACGCTCAGTTTCAGCTTCTCGAGCGATCTCCGCTTCTCGGGCAATCTCAGCTTCTCTTGCAACTTCAGCTTCTCTTGCAATCTCAGCTTGTCTTGCAATTTCAGCTTCACGTGCCTCTTGGGCAATTCGTTCAGCTTCACCAATGCGTTCAACTTCGGCTCTAGCAGTGTCAGCGGCATACTGTGCTATAGCAGTGCTAACGCTTTCAGCGACCAATTTTTGAACAGCTGCGGGAGTGATGGTGGATGATGTAGCTTTCTTCTTGACCATTTTTCTAAAATTTCCAAGAAATAAACACCAAGATTAAGAAATCATCGATCGATAATAAAATTGATTACACATTATAAATATCATAATAGTCAAGATCACCACTTTAAATCAATGATATGGTATCGTTATGAATGACAATAAGTGAATTATGATTTTTCTCAACAAATCATAACATATATATAAGGACATAGGGATCGGTTCGGCATACATTACCGATGAATAATATCACAACACAAGAATATAAGAAATACAGCCATAGGATACATAGAATACATCATCACATAGTATTGTTCACAACTATAGGTTACAACATCATAATTCTTGTTCCAAAGTTACAAACCAAAAGGATACAAGCCTTAATGCCTCATATGGCGGCTTTATGATACATACTAAAATGAAGATGAGTAGAATCTATGCATCTCCCGATGCGTCATCATGACGACGGCGAATCTCCTCAACCAAGGCTGTCAAATCTCAGATCTGCTGCTCACGTGCTCGATCTCTCTCCTCGAGGTCATCAATCCTCTCCTCTAGGATAGCAGTGTGAGCATGAGCGGATGCAAGCTCGTGATGCAAGACTCTCTCTCGGCCTAAGGCAGTGTCTCTCAAAGTACTAGCATCTCGAATAGTAGTCTCCAGCCTCTGGGTCAATCTAGTCACAACCTCTCACGCCTCCACAATCTGAGTACTCATCATATCAAACACAATATCAATGAAGTAGCGACCTATCACGAGGTTTTCGACCTCCTCCTCCAAGCTCTCTATCCTAACCAGTGGAATCTCATCATAATGCGCCAGGAGTTCACTCAACTGGTCTTCGTATCTAACGAGTCTCGTAGCGAACAGAGGAATGGTGTGGTGTACAGGCTCACCGGTAATAGGCAGAACTGGAGCTGGTGCAGTAGTTGAGCTCTCTCCAAGCTCGAATGAAATAGGTGCTACATCCTCTTCTCTCCAACGATGAAGTAGTGGCATCAAGAATGACCATCGCCTAGCACAGGCCTTCTTCCTTGGTCCAGTCTCATTATCCACTTGAGTAGGCATGTATGGATCGGATAGTGATGGTGAATAGCACTTAATGCAAAGCGGTAAGGATGGCTCACTGAAAGTGTCCAATGGAGGTGATGTTGTAGGTGGTGATGAAACGGAAACAGTGGTAGTCTGATGGTAGAATACACTAGGTGGTGGTGGTGGTGAAGTAGCAGTAGGTGGAACAGTAGGTGAAACTGGTGATGATTGAGCAGATGGTGATTGAGTAGGTAGTGACTGAGCTGATGGTATCACATGAGTCATAGTGATGGATCGCACACACTTCCTAGCGGTATGCATGAAGGTCGTACCCTTAGGATGCAATCTATAAGGCACTCCAAACGGCTCAGGCTCATAAGGCTTAAGAACATTGATAAGGTTTTAAAATGTACCTTTTTGAGGGGTCGTTTAAGCCCTTATTTGATCACTTTTGTATCCGTTATTGTTTAATATCGTTCCTTTTCACTTTTTAGGTCTCTTGAAGGCAAACTGCTGTAATGGTACTTATTTGGACGAAAAGGCGCGGATATATGAAGAAAATGGCCAAAGTCAAGAATCGAGACACTCAAGCTGCTAAATTACAAGGGGACGGCGTCACTGCTTATCTGCGACGCCGTCGGAGGATTTTTGTGACGATACAGAAGTCAAAAACCCTATTTTCAAGTGACGACGTCGGGCTTTAAAAGAGTAGGCCGTCGCTACTCAGATGGCCTAGATTCAATCCAGACGGCGTCAGAAGCTAAAGAGGACGGCGTCACAAGCATAAGGTGACGCCGTCGCAAGATTAACTTGGCCAAGACGAAACCCTAATGACGGCGACACGACGGCGTCACAAATCATAAGGTGACGCCGTCGCACATGTAATCTTATATATAGAATCCGAATTTTTCAGTTAGAGAGAGTAGTCTTTTGGGTGAACTTTTGGAGTAAAACCTAAACCGAACCAAGGTCGTATTTTAGGGTTTTAAACCCTATCTTACACCAAGATAAGTTGTTTACTTCATTAATTTAATTATGTCTTCAATTATTTGTGTGTATGCTTGCATGTTCTCCATGTCCGGCTAATTTACTTGTGTGTTTGCTTAGGGAATATGAAACTTAGTTATTGAATATTGATTGGTTGTTTCTTATCTTAGTTGATTAATGATCTAGTAATGCGATAGGTCATTCGTTGTGTACTTAATGCTTGATTAATCTTTGTGAACCTTAGGTTATAGCACCTTGAGTTTTGTAAGCTAAACTATCCAAAGAGGCCTTAGAGTTAGAGTTTATCATCCCTTGTGGGTTTTGTAGACGAGACCCTTTGGTAACTTCAAAGAGTAGGGAGAAACGCATACCCTACAACTTTAGACACACAACGCAATTAGGAATAAGGACGCGACAATTCAACCACCAATAAGAGATAATTAAGGAGTAGTAAAACCTAAGTAAACACATCTTTAAACTATCATACGAGCACACAATAATTAGACATAGACTACCACCACCTTAGTTTAGATAATTAGATAATAGTAGAGTAATCGGTAGAAATACCAACCCCCCAAATTCAAACCCCGAGATTCGTACTTTTCCTTTTCTAAAAAAACATAAAAAGATAAAAAAATAATCTTCCTCAACCCCAACCTTAGCGTAGTAACTTCTCACTAGCATTCCTATTCCCCTAGAGAACGATATCAATTCCCGTGGCTTACCCTAATACTACACTACAACGATTAGGTTCACTGCCTAGGGTGTTGAAAAACTTGCTCGACGAAAAGGAAGTTCCTTTGACCCCGAACGCGCTGTGTAAGCGTATCAAACATGGATCCTACGTCGGCGACGACGGATCGGTCGAGAGGATGATCCAGAAGAGTCGGTGAAGCAGAGTTAGTGCTCTTGGATGACTTGGATGATCCATCATCCACAGCGACATCTGAAGCAGGTAGCCATTGTTGCGACTAGTAGTACTGATCTAAGGCCATAGAAGCAAAAGCATTGTGCTCTTGAGAGCGAGCAATCATAGCTGGAACAGTAGGAGTTCGGGCAACTTCACCTTCCTCAAAAGGTTCAGTCTCGTCCGAAACAGTAGCTGGTATGACTGGACTGGGATGAGCTGGCATATTGACAGTCGTAAAGGACATAGTGTCTTTCATCTCAGTGTCTGAGGACAGAACAACCGGGTGGGATGCAGACATGGTACTGTAACAACCCATAAATTAATGTTAAGTAAAATGCCAAATAATATAATTAACAAGATTTTAGTTAGCTACACATATTTGCCAAGCGAATCTCTATGCCTAACTAAAATGAATGCAATTTACTTATGATCTAGTGATGCATCAATCCTAATGCATAGAGCGGTCATGGAAGGGCGTAAGGCAGTGGTGTAAAATAGTCCCGTTTTAAAAGTGCGGTTATAGTCCAAAATGTTTTTGAAAAACTCTTTGGTTCTCTATAACCTTGGCTCTGATGCCAAACTGTAACACCCCCGAAAATCTTAATGACAACGGAAGACTAATTCGGGTGTTACTTGAATGGAGATCATAGTCAATAATTATAGAAAACGACTCGAAAGAGACGTTTAATTAAAATAGTTATCATTCATCGAAAACTCATAGTTGTTACAAAATGTTGTAAATAGATCAAGTGTTTTTCCCAAAAGAAAGATCATGAGTTTGAAAGAAATGACAACTTTTATGTTTTACACCACCAAATAAGCCTTGCCATGCCCCATTCCGCGCCTTGGTCATAATCTTCGTCGATTACCTAAGATAACATGCTTAAAAAGGTCAACAAAAATGTTGAGTGAAGGTCATAGGTTTAAAATAAGTTGAACACAAGTATAAGATCATGATCATTGTAAACTAACAATATCATAAGAAAAATCACATATTATTATGCGCTATGCTCATGAAACCAAGACTCAACTGCATGCACCGAATTACCAGTGTACATAAGTATGCCCTAAAGGAGGTAATAGCCAATTACCTAAAGAAATTCAATATGGTGCGCCCCGGTTATTTCTCTATAACCGAAACGGGGTCGTTAATCCCCATAGTACTATTCACGATAGCTACGTTCACTCACAGTGACTAATGGTTCATGATCAGGGGACTTGTGGCTAAATACTTAGGCAGTACCAATAATCAAGATGAGAGCATTTATGAAAAACCTTGTGTTCTAGTTTAGAGCATGTATCTCCCTCGCGGGGTTTGCAAAATAAAGTAAAAGCGAGGCTATGAACTCACCTTGATGATATGAACAAACACAAACAGATCAAGCACAATGTAGCGGAGGTTCCAAACCGAAACCTAAAAATGATGAGATGTTTTCCCCCGTTGCCTTAATTTATGTGCTACATTGCCTTAATTAATGATCCTCACTTACGCATAAGTGAAATGTTTTCCCCCGTTGTGATCTTAATAGATTTGTTGAGTATTTTAACGTGTTTGGATTCCCCGTGTGTTTTATCGGATTAAGTATATATATAATTGTTTTCTAATATATATATATATATATATATATATATATATATATATATATATATATATATATATATATATGTCCTTCATATATGAAATATATTCATTAATATCCGAAAATAATACGTTCACTTGATCAAAATACTCGTTTTTATGAAGTTACGATATGATTATAAGTTTTTCTAAACTTTTTCCGAATTTACACTTTTTACCCTTAAGTTACAAAAAGTACGAGTTTAGTCACTCAAGTTTGAGGAATTGACACTTTTTGCCCGAAACTTGTTTTATATCAAACTTTTTCGAAATCGACAGTTTTAGTCCTTTAATGAGATTGTTTTACGAAAATTGCCCTTAAGAATATACTTTCGCGATTTAAACCTTAAAGTTTCAAACCTTACACATTTAGCCCAAAAGTTTATTAATACTAGTTTAACCATATTACATAAATGATCCTTGTAGTTTCGGTGTATACATGCACACGTAAATATCCGACCTGTAACTTTCGCATATGAACATGTTTAGTTTGGTTCTCTATTTGGGATTGTTTTTCTTCATTTGCTCGACCGGTTACAAAAGAAAGCAAAAGATATTACACTTGAAATGTTTTGAAAATTAAATTTGGAGTGTGTTGGGCTAGATATAGCGAGGCCCAAAAGTAGGAAGAAAAGGGAGTTGGGCTTGGTATGAATCGGATTAAAACGAGGCCCAATGGTAAGTTATATAATGAGTTGGGCTCAGTCCGGTTATGAGGCCCGTTAACATGTAGGGTTGGGTCGTGAAGTGGTAAAAAGTCCAATGAATTTCAAGGCCCAATACGAATTTTAATATATTTATATTATAATTAAACTCGTATTTTTATAAATTTTTACGTATTCGTTACATATTTTAAGATTATTAGGATCGTGGGGAATTTTATTCGGATCACAACGGTATATTTTTGAACGCTCAGGCTGCGTTGATCATGCATATGCCAAATGATATGCAAATGTGATGTTTAGAAAAATTCATGATAATATAAATCTTGCTTAATTTCTTAAAGCTTTAAGTACATTGAAATTTTCCGGGAGCTTACAGCAGTTTACTTTTCATTGTATTTTGTTTCAGTCTTAAGACATTATATATCAAAGGCATTATAGGTTGCATAATAGAAACTGTTAGGACATTACATAACCAAAACTGTTAGGACATTATACTACATCTTACCTTTTTAAACTTTTAAACTTACTGATGCTGGAAAAAATAAGAAATAAACGCCAATTGAACTAAGTGCTTTATTAGATATTCAGCAGAAGAACTAAGGGCTTTATTCACTTAGTCTAGAACAATAAATACCAGTCCATCATTTGAACTCCAACAACATCCATCATTTATTTCTCAAACTTAATAAGTAGCAACAAATCACTAAAACCACAAGAACAATTAATCGCCCAATACGTTACCAACTTAAAAAATTAACCCTAAAATATCGAAACCCTAATTCAAACAAGAACAATTAATCCCCGAATACGATACCAACTTAAAAAATTAACCCTAAATTAGCGAAACCCTAAATCAATACGATACCAACTTAAAAAAGTAAGCCTAAATCAAATACGAACAATTAAACCCCCAATACGATACCAAGTAAAAAAATTAACCCCAAAAATAGCGAAACCCTAAACCAAACACAAAATTACTTACCCTAGCCCAGATCGTTTTTTTTATAGACATTAGATCGGAATAAGATATCGTTTGTTAGGGTTTGTATCTTGATGGTGGCGGCGATGGTTTAGATTTTTTACATCAGTGGATCTGAGTGTGTGTGTTGAGTGTTTTATGTATGGATAAGAAGTGTGTTATCAGTTATGTGTGGATAAGAAGTGTGTTAAAAAAGAAGTGTGTAAAAGAAGATTTGTATTTGTAAATATATAAAGTGTATAAATGTATAAAAGTTATAAAATTATTTATACACTTTCAAAAGTTTTTAATACCTTAAATACATATATACTTTCTACATATAAGTTGCCCAAAAGTACATATGTGTGAGACCAAGTTGTCCAAGATATATGTACTTTTTTATAATAAAAAAAGACTATACTTTTTAACAAAAAGACAAAAAAAGTCAGTTGCCCAAGAAAGTGGGTCAAAGTTGCCCAAAAGCTCACCTATGACACTTGTACTATGTAAGTACAAGGTGGGCTCAAAGAAAGGGACACTTGCCCAACTATATGGGAGAGTTTCCCAAATGTTGAAATAGGAGAGTTGCCCATGGGGTATTTAAAGAAGTTGAAAATTTCTGGGGTATTTGGGGTAAATTGGTTGGGCAACCGGGGTATTTAGAGAATTAGCCCTTTTTTGCATGATGGAATGGGTTGAGTGTATCTTCGTATCATATAATATCTGTGCACGTACGGGGTTTTGTAAAAAAAAAAAAGTTATTCTGTATTAATACTTAATATTATATCTTTAAGGTAATTGCATATAATTATATAGTTATAAGTTTCGTGCACGCACGAAGTTTACACATAAATTACATTTATTTTAACATTTTAGTTCAATATATACACATATAAGAATTTGTCCATGAAATTGTGATATAAGTACAACTAATACTTATGCACGAGTAATTCATTATGCATTAATATCCATTAGAATTTGGTAAAATATTTTTAAAACTTTCTGTTAGGTAGCTCAAGATTTAATTTATTTAGCTGACAAAGATGTTGATGTTGTTATTTAAATTTCACTACTGATATTATGTTGTACACATGATGCAAGTTTAATAGCACATAATGAGCGTTGATAAAGTTAAAGTATACTCCTTAAAGTTTTTTAAAAATGTTTTTATATCTTTATATAAATAAATAAGAATTACATGAGTCATTGTTATAATTACAATCTCATATATCTATTTTTATATTAAAGTAACCCGTGCTTACAATTTGATAATTATATTCCCGTTTTTAGTAAGTTAGCCGTATTTAAAATGTAAACTCGTATCCACATAGGTTAAACTTTTAAAAATGAAATAAATGAGTCTTTATTGAACGTATATAGTAAAAAAAATAATACTTATAATCTTATGCAAATTTATATGTTGTTATTTTAAAACAACATATACATTATTTTTTTTTAAGATATAAAATATAAGGGGGTATTTGTTTATAATACAAAGTTACTAAAAAAAATATGGATACTTATAATATTACACTTAACTCTATATAATTTTTAAAAATTCAACCACAAAAGTTTTATTAATTACTTCCACTTTTTTTTTTTTTTTTTTTTTTTTTAAGTTTTTGTTTTCACAAATTTGACACTTATATTTTTATGTGTTTTTTTTAACAACCAAATTTCTCCACCAAATTTATTAAAGTTTGACCAAAATCAATTTAATTTTGACTTTTATTAACCAATCACATCACACGATTTTGCTTACGTGGCAAAATCGAGCTCTACTATTGGCCCAATTGTTTTTTCAATAAGAATGAATTGACAAAATTATTCGAAATGATGTAATTCTTTTATTATATAAAAGATTGTATCATGATAAAAAAACATACAGTTTGATAAAAACATAATTATCATCGTTTTTTTTTTAAATTGTAATAACAATTTCAAATAAAGGTAATATAGTAAACTCAATCAAATATTTCCTATCTATTTTTAGTAATAAATAATTAAACTAAAACATTACTACCTCCGTCCCACATTAGGTTCCGTTTGTTTATCTTAAGTGATTAACTTTAGGATTTACTTTAGGATGTGTCATAAATATTCAGGTTGGAAATAATGAAGTGACCCACACAAATAAAATATAATATAAAATAAAAAAGTAATATGCATGTAAAAAGTCAAAAAAAACATAAGGTGGTAACTTGCTTCACGTTTGAGTGTCAGAGAAATACATATGCTTTTTCTATAATCCCAACATCCTAGCCAACTTTGATACCCGTATATTTGGATTTATGTAGGCCCAACCTAATCCATCCCTCAAACCAAACGTGTAAAATAAAGCCAAACCCAAACCTTAGGGGTGGACCCTCTGTACCAAACGCCTTATTAAGTGTCCACTATTAGTTTTCAAAGTCTTTTTTGACCTTAAATATATTTGTTTGTGTTATATAAACTTAATGAAAATTATACAAATAAAAATACATTTAAAAACTTAATCTATCCATGTATCTTGCATCAAGTATTATATATAACGAACAAAAATATTTAAAGCCAAAATTAAAGACAAAAGACTTACAAAAGTCATAGTGGACATTTAATGTGGGACGAGGGAGTATAAAAAAAGACACTTGTAAAGTGTAACTTTGACTTAAAAAATCATACAGTAATACAAAAAGCCTTCAACCCGGACCGGCTCCGGGTCGGGTCAACACCAAATAGTTTCCAAAATTTGGGCCTAAAGTCTCAGACATAGGGTTACCTTCATCAACCAAATAACACACAGAGGGTTTAGTTTAGGGTTTAAACAAACAAAGAAACACAAATAAAGATGAGAGGCATGGAGTTATCATTAAACCAAACACAAAAGATAAGGCTGCAAAGAGCACTGGAATCATTGGAATCAGGAGGAGGAGCTGCTTCAGTCACTGTTGCTGATACTATTCCTGTTAATCAAGAAGATGGTGTTCTTAAGTACTTATATCCTCTTAAACCCTTATTACTATTTATTTTTCATATTATATTATGTTTGTTTCATGTGTTTTTTTTATAAATAATGATTGAATAATGATATAGATAGTTATTAGCAAAAAGAACCTGATTTGTATCTTCCTTTTAATAATTGTAATGTAGTATTCGGAAGCACATAGTTTACGCTATATAGGAATGTTAATTCAAGTTCATTTACATACCCAAATGTGAATTGCTCGTTTGTTTTCTTTTGTCATTTGTAATAGCTTTATTTTAGGGGTTATGGAAACCGTATGAGGTGTTTGCTATTGCGTTTTGAAAGTGACTGTTGTTTAGGAAGCAAATAGTTAAGACTTATAGGAATAGCGAGGTGACTTTTATGAATTGATTATGTTTTTTAGTTCTAGCGGAGAGGCTCAGAACCGGAGCTAATAGTTTAATATACATAGCCGATAAAAGATATCTCTTTTCACCATCCCAATCAAAGAACACTGAGCGGTTATGAAAGAACGTAGTGGTGAACGAAGTAGCAAGATCACGTCCTTATAACAAAATGTGAATCGTTTGTCCGGACTTTTTTTGTTTTGTAATATTTGTGTAACCCGTGTACGATGTGTTTGATATTGCGTTTTGAAAGTGATTATTTAGTACGAGTAGCAAATATGGGTGTTTTTTAAATTGTAGAAGACTAATAATGAAAGTTTTGGAATTTGAATAATCAGTTATAACCCATTATGATAATGTCATTATTTAGTGGTAATTTTACATGTATCCTAACTTCTTATAACAATAGCACAACCAGTTGCTTTTATAGTAAATTATTTGAATGTCTGAAAGTACTTTAAGTTTACTGAATGTTAAGTTATTAATTTAATCTTCTTGCACTTTCTAGGGGTCACGGGACTACAGAGATTGAGGGAGAAGTTGTGGCAACCGTGTGTGGAGTAATTGAGCGTGTAAATAAACTGGTCTACGTACGCACTTTAAGAGCCAGGTATTCAGCAATCCATTTATCTGACGTTGTATTTGTATAAAGTTACCTGCAGTAATCTTTTGAGATATAAAGCTAAATGGTAGATCTCAAATTGGTGTAGGTATAAGCCTGAGGTTGGTGATATCATAGTTGGCCGTGTTCTCGAGGTAATGTTTTATTTTTCTAATAATAAGGCTAATATAATATGTTATCCGCTTATATATGCACTTTATCTAAAATGGAACCGTAATTAGATAACAGTTGTCTTAAAATATCTAAGATCACTATACAAGTGAGGTTGTGTGATTATGTCTGTTAAGTGATAAGTTAGTACTTATAATAAAGATCTATTTTGGAATAATAGAGTTTTTGTTATATATGTGAAGGTTGCTCAAAAGCGGTGGAGATTAGAGATTAATTTTAGCCAAGATGCGACATTGATGCTTTCTTCAATGAATTTGCCTGATGGCATCCAGGTATACTTACGACTATCAAGGTGTATAATCTTTGGATTCACACATTATAAGCAGTAACTATCAGCATCGTTTTTGTGTTATCTCCAAACTTGTCTGGACTGGTATGTATTGCCCTTCTCATTTTATTCCTGGAATTGACAGAGGCGACGAACTGCAGTTGATGAGCTCAATATGCGTAGCATTTTTGAAGAGGATGATGTCATCTGTGTAAGTTCAAATAATTCCTTAAAATAATTTTTGCTGGTGGTTATATTAAGCAAATTAAAATTGACAACATTACGCCTAGTGTTTTTGACATTGTAGTTTTGATCGATGAATAGCCTCTAAAATACCTATAGTTTCTTAGTAGACTGTTGGCAACCTTATAGTTTAATTTGCATTTACATGCGGCTTATGTGAGGGTGGACGTAAGTTAAGTCGACAGGTGGATCTGATTGGGAAACAACACTTATACTATAGTCATGTGCTTTATTTTGTTTTTGTAGGCTGAAGTTCGTGATTTTATGCGTGATGGGAGTCTACAACTACAAGCAAGGAGTCAGAAATATGGAAAGGTTTGACTTGCGTTACTATAACTATCAGTTTCATATCAGTGGTTGGGTTGGGTTGCTGAAACACTTTTGTTTTCTTTATTTATTTTTTTTTAAAAGAAATACTGTGTCAAATATAATTGCAAAAAACTATACTTTTACGATAGAATTCCATTTTTTAAGCTAGGCAAATTCATAAGGTTTGTGCTTTTATAATACACTTTTGACAACTTTCTGTACATGTTATCCCCATTGAACTATACATTTTTAAATACTTGACCCGTTTAAGATAGAGTATAAACCAAATCGACCCATTCTATTAAAATATGTCAAAATTGCCGCATCTACTGTTATTATATTTCAGACAGTGTTGAGAGCCTTGTTTATGTTTAGACTTAGACAGACCTTATAGTTATTACTCCGTATAAGTATTTTCGATAATCTTGTTGGAAGATTGTTTTGGAAGCACTTGTCAGTCAGTCATTTTTTTATTTATTCTATTCCCGAACGATTTAGGATCACTCCTATAAAAGTAAAAGCTCCATATGTACATAGTGCAATTGTTTATAATTTTTAGAATAATGATTTATGGTATACTATTTTTCGTTACACAGCTAGAAAGAGGTCAAATGCTCACAATATCTCCATACCTAGTCAAGAGACGCAAACAGCATTTTCACCACCTAGAACAATACGGGATCGACTTAATACTTGGATGTAACGGGTTCATATGGGTTGGTGAACATGTCGAAACCAAGGATAACATGATTGAAGACGAACCCACTAAACCCGACTCACAAAATGACAAATCTATTACCTCAATGAGCCTCGAAGAACAAGAACAAACATACACTCCATTGGAAACAAGACAAAACATATGTAGGATTGCAAATGCTACCAGGGTATTGTCTACATTGGGATTTAGTATTACAATTGATGTGATTCTCGAGATTGTCGATTTGAGCACATCTAAGGGCCTTGATATACATGACATGCTCGGTGCTGAATTTTGTGTTTTGGTTGCTGAAAAAGAAGCTGAACGAAGAAACCTGAAGACTAAAAGGAAGCGGTAAATTTGAGGTTTGAGATTGTATGGTCAAATGTTAACAAATTGTATTGGCAGAGAAAAGTAAAAATAGTTTGTAGTCACGATTAGAAAGTGATTGTATTGCAATTTATGTGTTTTTGTTAAGTTATGGATCAACTTGAATTTTGATTGTTTTTATGCTTTGCTTTAGTAGTTTTCTTTGTGTTTCCGTTTTTCATATCTACAGTAACTTAATTTTCATGTTTGGCCGGTAGTCTGGCAAAGAACTATCGAATGGTTATGTGGGTGGGGGCTTCCGAGGAATACAAATAGCCTTTGTGGTTTTTCAGATTTGGCGAGCATCCAGAATAACTAGGTGATTATAACTTTATTGTACCGCAATTGGTGCATTGGTCTTTGCAGCGTTAATGTTTTTTGCTAGTTTGAATCATTACCCTAAAGCTTCCAAGTCAAATGTCGCTTTAAGTAAGCTTATCACATAAGCTAATCCAAGCATTCCCTTAATTGGGTAAAATACCAAAATCACTTGAGGTTTTTCATACCTTTGTGTCGTCGAAGTCAAACTCAATCTTTGATTTCTTAAAGCCTTAAAACTTACTTAACCACAATGGTAGTCACTAAATATTGAGATAACAATCTATACTACTTATAACGCATTTAACACCCTCTCTCCTAATTTTTTAAAGATGTTATTAATGTGTTTTTTAAGCATTACAATTTTTAATGCATAATGTACACAATTCATAGCTTTTACTAATTTATCTTCCACAACATTTTAATGATTCATTTATTATTTCTTTCTGAATTAGTTTAGTTTTAATGCAAAAATGCACATATAAATGAATATGATTTTAAAATATACATGCAAAACTACAAAGTTCCAAAACTATTATTATATCGTAAGAGTGTTTCGAGAACCAATCTAAATAAATTTTGATTTATTTTAAATAAATTAACCACAAAAGTAAAAAACGATTTTTTGTAAAAGTCGGGACAATTATTTTAAGACAAATGATGCAAAGATGTAAATTCACAAGTGATAATTTATTTGATTTTATACATATTACACATATCTATACTAATTATAAAGCATTTAGCACCCTCTCTCCTAATTTTTTTTAAAATGTCATTAATATGTTTTCTATGTATTACAATGTTTAATGCATGATATACACAATTCATAGCTTTTACTAATTTATCTTCCACAACATTTTAATGCTTCATTTATTATTTCTTTTTGAATTAGTTTAGTTTTAATGCAAAAATGCACATATAAATGAATATGATTTTAAAATGCATGCAAAACTATAAAGTTCCAAAACTATTATTATATCGTAAAAGTGTTTCGAGAACAAATCTAAATAAATTTTGAATTATTTTAAATAAAATTAACCACAAAAGTAAAAAACGGTTTTTGTAAAAGTCGGGACAATTTTTTTTAAGACAAATGATGCAAATGTGCAAAGTGCTAAGTGCTAATTCAATGATTAATATATTAGTATATTAATTATTATACTTTTCATGGATAACTATAAATGATTGCTTAAACATGTAAGTTTTCTTTACATTATAAGCATTCTTTTTTTGAAAGTAGAATTTGATTTTAAAAAATCGAGGAAAATGATTCATAAAAAAACTCTTGTTAGTTTCTTCTAAAAAGATTAGCTTATATTTTACGATTTAAGATCATTTGAGGACAAAAACTTCTTTACATATTAAGGGATCAATATCCACCATCCATTTTTATTAGATCTAATGGATGAGATTAATCCCAACAATTAAAAAAACTCACTTTCATCCTTTTTCTTCAAATATAAATATCTTTCAAACCGTTAATCGTCAAGCGAAAAAAAATATACCATTACGACGAGCATTTAATTATCTTTCTATAGATAGACACTTTGATATACTTTCGACAAAAAAAATCATGTTTTTCACCTTTTTTTTTTAAAGTTTTTTTTTCGTTTTTTTACGTTACTGAAATTTGCATGAAAAAAATCATATATGATTTAACACTAATTGGAATATCACATGTGATATTAGTATAAAATCATATATGATATGTATATCATATGTGATTTATCATATATGATTTAACACTAGTATCACGTATGATATTACATATCATATGTGATTTAACACTAATATCACATGTGATTTTCAAATTAGTGTTAAATCATATATGATATTTCATGCAAATTACAGTTTTGAAGAAAAACGAAAAAAATACGAAAAACGTGAAAAAAAACGTTTTTTTTTCTTTTTTCGAAAGTATATCAAAGTGTCCGTCTATAAAAAGATAATTAAATGCTCGTTGCGATGGTGTAATTATTTTTGCTTAACGATTAATGGTTTAAGAGATATTTAAATTATAAAAAATATGTGAAATAATAAAATGCTTTTAATCTCAGTCATTGATTTCTTTTTAGATGAATGATGGAGATGAGTCCATTGGTATGTAAAAAAAGTTTGGTATGTAAAATAACTCTTCTTTATATTTTACAGTAATAGTTTACTTTTAAAAAAATGAAATTCTTGAAATAATAAGTTTCAATATCATTTCACTAAAATCACTCAAACTTTGTTTTATTTGAAAAAAACTACTCAAGTTTTATTATTGTTTTACTAGAGTTACTTAAACTTTATTTTTGCTACATAAATCATTCAAACGAAAATGTTGTTCTAATATTGTAAAATTTTGAACATTTATGTAAACAAAGGGACAACAACTATTGAATTTGGTTATTATTTTGTCGTATATAAAGTTATTAGGGAAAACTTAAATTCAGATGGTGTGATTATTACTCAAGCTAATATAATTGTTGCATATCTTAACATTTTTTATTTATTTATCAATTTCTTTATAAAATTCACAAAAAATAAACGATATTAAAATTGAAGTGGTTTTAGCAGTTTAAAAATTTTTGAGCTACTATTGTTAGCTACTTTTGTGAAACAATTTTTAAACTTGAGTGTTAGGAATTGGAAATTCCATAGTGAAGTGTCGGTCACCCCAAATATAATCTAGCATAAGTTAGCTCATAGACATATTGTTATTTACGTTGTTTAGTAGTTTATTAGTTAGTTATTAGCTTAGTTTAGCTTAGTGTAACACCGTGGAGGAAGGACGGGTCTTTACCCACTGTATGCCTGATCCACAGTCCGACAGGAGGACGTATTAGTTGTAAATATAAATACCCCTTCCATCCTTGGAAGGGGTGGAACTTCTTAATCTAATCTTCACATTTTTGTTTATCTCTCTAGAATTCCTTCTCATATCTTTCACTCTCTAAACAATGGCATACTTGTATCATCATCATCCAAGGCCACCCGAATCATCAAACAACATAAAATATACGATCCTACAAATGGTACCAGAGCCAAGGTTGTGTTGTTCTTGATGATTCGTACGGTTTTGAATGCGTTTCTTAGATGTAGGTTGTGTTGTTGTGTTTGGATGCGGTTTGTGTCATATGAGTTGTGATAACATGGTTTTGTTGTTGGTTGGTTGTTTCTCGTTATGCTTAAACATGTTTTATGATGGTCACAGTTTCGAATAGTTGCTGTTTTATACGATTTGGTTTTATGGTTTTTCAGATGAATATAACTGTTTGAAGTGTCTTTTTGAATATGTTTTAAGCAAGTGACGTTTGTGTATGAATTCGTTTAAGCTGGTTTTAAGTGTATATTCGACATTTAAGTTTTCTGGTCTGCTGCTGCTTTGCTCCTTGCTGCGGTTTGTGCTAATGAAGATGGTTTGTCGCTGCGGTTTGTGATTATTTTCTTCAGTGCGACTTGCCAATAAAAATGTAGTATGCGAGTTGTCTATAATGGCTTTTTTGAAAGCATTTTGATAAGAGCGAGTTGTGTTGCATTTTTGAATGCGACTTGACAAGTTGTCCAGATTCAGTTGTATCCTTGTATGCGATTTGAGCTATGATACGTTTTGACTCTTGAGTCAAATGCGAGTTGTTGACTTGTGATGACATAATGCGCGGTTTGTCAATAAAATCCGGGGATGCGACTTGTCAACTCTCATGGATGCGAGTTGTCAACAAATCTTTGTCAAATCTCATGGATGCGAGTTGTCAACAAATTGTTTTTGTGCTATTTGTCAAAAAGACTCTAAAGCGACTTGTTGACCAGAAAAGTATGCGAGTTGTTGACCAAGATAACCAAATAGACCACATCTCATGACTTCAGGTTGAGTTAAACCATCACCAGTCCTGTTTAAACAAACCCTTCCTACAATCAATCATTTGAAATCGAAATAAAATTATGAAATCTTTATGATCATGAAAACATCATCTCAGATCCATCATCAAATCAACTCAAATCCTTGTCTACACTATCAATCAAACAAGATCTAAAATGACAATGAAAAGAAAATCACAAGATCTCAGAAAAGTTCAACATTGTAATCCTTTTAGAAGAATAATTTTTGTTGAACTCATGTCCTCATAGATCCTTGTCGAAGTCAAAGCTTCAAAATAATTACCAAAGGTTTGAGGTAAGACCAAAACCATGAAAGGTTTCATCTAGACTCTGATTCGGTTATATGATAAATCAAAATGAAAAGATCCGAACTAAATTACTAGATCTCAGTTTTTCTAAACTCGTGGAACTCAAAAGCTTCATCAAGACCAAAGGTCTAATACACGATGTTAGAAATCATCATTGATCCACAAATGCTTCTATTCGAAATAAAGGAATGAGTGTAACAAGTATGTTAACTCATGTCCTTGGCTCGTTTGTGACTCAATTACAACAACAAAGGAACGAGAATATACCTACCTGAATTCATTCGTGCATTATTGAAGCCGTTTCAAGCCCTTAACCATCCCTGTGGCAGTTACAAAACGATCATGGCCATCCCTGTGGCATACTTGGATTTGTCTTAATCGTACAAGCTGAAATTAAGGATTGGAGGCTTATTGTTTTGTTCAACTGAGATCAGAAAATAAAAGGAGGTAGGCGGATAGAAGCAGAAATTAATTAGGGTTGTGAAGAGTATTATTAGGGTTTGTGTGTGATATGAGTGGTATTAATACCCGATTATTTGGATCGTTTGATTTAATGGATTAGGTGGGCTTACTGTCAGTTTTCATGGGCCACATACTTGATAATACTTTGGACTCCTCGTGGGCTAGTGAAACCTCGTAGGCTAGTAATTGTAACACCCCCAAAATACCGCAGCGGAAGACTGTGTCACTGGGGTGCTACTTCATAATACAAAGTACAAGTTATAGAAAACGACCTCTAAATGAGACGTTTTGAAAAGTTACCATTCGATTAATGAAATCAGAGTTACAAACAATGAGGTCCCAAAGTATAATACATAAATGTTTCGAATGGTAAATGACAAAAGCATAAGTCTTCAAAATGTGTCGTGCGACTCTATGTTCCATGCAACAGCTATCGTCTTATTGACCTGAGATAAACATGCTTAAAGTGTCAACACAATGGTTGGTGAGTTCATAGAGTTTGTTTTGAATAAGTTGAAAAGCCTTTAAAGAATGTTCACACAGCAAAGGTATTGTAAATCCACTCAGTTCCAAGTTCCGCCATAAAGAACTTGCAACCTGTGTGTTCACAACCCACTGCCAAAATATAATACATTTTGTAGTCAAGCACACATACAGTCATAATAGTTCACATTATTGCACTTAGGGGACTGCTCCGTGTATGTTGGGAGACTTGAAGATATTTGAAGATTATAACGACTCTTTCTTGAAAACTTCCAAGAACGAAGATCAAACGCTAGTTTTTCTTCAAGAACACATGAATGTTCTTACAAGATCTATAAGAAATGCCTTAGGTTTAGGACTTTAGATGATAAGAAGGGGTGGTGCAAGAAAAATGAAGTGATTTAGCTTTGTATTTATAGGCTAGGATTTGGATTTAACTACATATCGGGTTAAAAACTAACCATGGTTAAGTTATATACTTGTAATGATCTAAGGAATGATCAAATATCATCCATACATGTGTTATACACGTTTCATATGAGGTGGTGGTGATAAGATTGGAATTTTCTTGATATTATCTTGTTTTTACGGAGTGTAGTTTGGTTCCGAAAATCGCTAACGGAAGCCATAAAACGTAAAACCGGGTATCGTAAAAATATGAAACTTGCAGGAATGATGAAACTCATCATTATACTCCATCTAAAAATATAAAATGGGTGATAAGTCCTATTGGGTGCAAAAACGCTGCTTAAAGCTGGAAATACGGGTCAAAAACGCGTAATTCGCAGTTTATCAGAAAAGAACGAAATTTCAGGGAAATGATCGTGAATTTATTTAGAGTAGACTAAAATTAGTCTAAAAGTGATATGAGATGTCAAACTTTGGTTTTCGTCGTACGTGGGATAACTTAACAGTTATTCGTGAAGTTTAAAAACTACGCGATTTAAGAAAAAGGTAGAACGTACAAGGTTAATTTCTTTATAGTCAAAGGAGGAGGGAAATATGTTTGACTTTTCCAAAAATGTAAAAGTTTCTAAAAATCTTAGGAAATACAGTGCAGGAATCGTTAAGTCTGGATGTAAGTAGAATCGTTTAAAACGTAAGTTTAGTTTTGTTCTGCGCTGGGCTTATTTGGTAAAATAATAATAAATCTTAAAAATTCTCAAATTCGTCATGAGTGATAAAAAAATTAATCTAATGCGGGGAAAATTGTCAGAGGCAATTTTCGTTATGCGCGGGATGTTTAAACGGTGGACCGTCCAAAACGAAACTTTAAAATGGTGTTTTCTTAATAACTTTTGCGAAAATGATCTAACGATTGTCGAACTCTTAGGTCATTACTAAAATGATTTATCCTATGAGAATATGAAATAAAAATTTCGGGAGTGAATAGTAAAAAGTGAATAGTAGCCGTGAATAGTAAAAATGAATAGTGAGCCGAAAATGCGAATTGTTACAGTCTCTACCCCTTAAAAGGAACTTCGTCCCGAAGTTCTGTTGATGTTCACTACTTACAGTGTGCATAGTCTAAGAGATTACGTCAAAGCTCATGTATATGGGTTTCTTATCTACTTAGGTACGTTCTTGTGACTATCGCAACTATTTCCCATCCTAAAGACATGCTCTCTTATGGTAGGTTTGATGAGGCAAGCTTTCCCATTCTCGAGCAAAACCCTCAAAAGATTTTTTTTAGGTAACCGATTTTTACTTAATCTCACAACTCATCAAACAAGAACTGTCATGAGATTAGGCTAAATCGGTTTGAGTAACAACTTGATTCTAGCTTGATCTTTGCAACTCATCAAACAAGAACTGTCACTCAGATCAAACTGGAAACAAGTGGTTTGAAGAAAATCTTTTGAAAATTTGGCTCGATTACGGAATTGCTTACACGTATGAGACTACTACTCCCTTCATTGCACGATTCTTCCTGAATTAGACATAGGTGATCAGGCTATGTATAATTTAGGAGTAACTATGCAATGATTGGACTAATCGGCTCATATGATGTTTGGTATTTCAATAAGTTCATAGAAATCTCTCTTAGGTTCTAAAATTACGAAAAAGTCTACAGTGTGCAAGGCGATAGGGAGGAAGGTCTCAACGTATATAGTAGTTATAGTCTAGGACTTTAAACAGTTATTTCGTGAAGTTATAAAACTACGCGATTTAAGAAAAAGGTAGAACGACAAGGTTAATTTCTTTATAGTCAAAGGAGGAGGGAAATCTGTTGGACTTTTTCCAAAAATGTAAAAGTTCTCTAAAATCTTAGGAAATACAGTGCAGAATCGTTAAGTCCTGGATGTAAGTAGAATCGTTTAAAACGTAAGTTTAGTTTTGTTCTGCGCTGGGCTTATTTGGTAAAATAATAATAAATCTTAAAAATTCTCAAATTCGTCATGAGTGATAAAAAAATTAATCTAATGCGGGGAAAATTGTCAGAGGCAGTTTTCGTTATGCGCGGGATGTTTAAACGGTGGACCGTCCAAAACGAAACTTTAAAACGGTGTTTTCTTAATAACTTCTGCGAAAATGATCTAACGATTGTCGAACTCTTAGGTCATTACTAAAATGATTTATATTACGAGAATGTGAAATAAAAATTTCGGGAGTGAATAGTAAAAAGTGAATAGTAGCCGTGA
Source organism: Chrysanthemum seticuspe (assembly GCA_019973895.1). Classification (NCBI taxonomy): domain Eukaryota; kingdom Viridiplantae; phylum Streptophyta; class Magnoliopsida; order Asterales; family Asteraceae; genus Chrysanthemum; species Chrysanthemum seticuspe. Next base: position 57,477,722 of record BPTQ01000009.1, on the reverse strand, counting down.
ATAGTAAAAATGAATAGTGACCCGAAAATGCGAATTGTTACAGTAATTTTGGACCGTATGATTCTATGAATTGGAACTGGTATTGAACTTGTGTTGATGAAGTGTAATTGGATCTAATGTGGTATAAGATTAGTAGTTTGAACCGACCAAAATTTTATTACACTTAGGCCGAACGAGTTTTTATGGAAGATTGGGCCTCGTGAACTTTTGATTGGGTCTCGTGGATAGTAACGAAGTGGATATTAACGAAGTGATGTTTTACGATCAACCTCCAGGGGAAAGTAGTGTATTCTACTCAACTTAGTATGGTTTGTGAAGTTGTCTACATATGGGTAAAGAATTGTTGAAGATGGAGAATGAACCGTTGATGAACCGCTGCATGTTCCCCTAAAACAGAAATTCACCGAAACCAAAGTTGTCATAACACATTCAAGCTGACATTGCTTACGGTTTAGTCTTGATTTTGTAAAATCCCGCGAAAGAATCTATTTCTCGGTTTAAATCATAGACTTGTAAAATCCCGTGACAATAGAAACATCCTGGTAATCGTAAAGTGCATTTCTGGATCTATCTCTCGGTTTATTCTTGGTTTTGTAAAATCCCGCGAAAGAATCTATTTCCCGGTTTAAACCATAGAATTGTAAAATCCCGTGATGATAAATTCATCCTGGAGAAAGGGAAAGTGTAATTCTAGATCTTATCTGATGCTGGTGCTACGGTTTCTGCTTCGAAGAAGGGATAAAAGGGTGTACTTTAAGAATCGGGTGTTTGTTTGGATTGTCCTCATGGCAGTTTGGTTATTACATGGTTTCACGAGGTTATGTGCTTCTAACTATGGTCGGGATGAAAACCATTATCATAGTTCACTTAAAACGTCAAAGGAGGCTAGATTTGAGCTTTTAACCAGAAGATGTGACAACGGGGTTAATTCACTATTATTTATTTGAGGTTGAAGTGAAATATCACGGGCGAGTGTACTTAGTATCTGAAGGTATCGGGGATGGTTGGATGAAGATTCTTCAAGATCCTTGTTCGAGCTTATTATCAAAAACGAAGTCTTGGAAATCTAGTTATTGTTGGGTGACTTTTTCCTTTTCTTTTACCACTTGGGGGAATTGGGCTCTTACCACCACAAAATAACTATCACTTTAAGGAGTTACGTTATAGTGCTCAGTGTCACATTGAATTGTGGATTTTCAAGAGGTGGTGTACGTCTTATACTTGATGGTTGATTGGTTGAAGAGTATAGAGTACTTAGAGATTCAAAAGGGCATGAATTCTCGGCACCGCTCTTTGTTACAAATGTGCAAGTTTAAGTCACAAGTTCTGGTTAGTTTACTTCAAAGTCAAATTCATCATATTGGGTTTTCTCCATCAACTGTCACGACAAAGAGCCTACTGAATGATAATGGGTTGATTATAAGTTTGCCAATAGTAGATAAAAAGAGAGAGATAATGACATTTGAACACAACTGTTCAAGCCTCGTACTCTAAAGAAAAGAAAAGTGTACGCTTCAGTGCGCTTTATCTTCTGAAGAAGATAAATCTTCTTATTTATGACCATTCTCGTCAAACATGCTTCATGCTTTTTCCATGCGCTTTCAGTTATCAAGTGAACCGGACTATCGTTGCTAGTTATACCTATTCCACTTGCTCAAATAAAATGGCGATGGCGACATCATTTGCAACCTTTGAGGGGGAGAAGTGTGAAGGAACTACATTCTAAGATTTTCACTTGTTTTATCAAGAATGGCATCTCCGTATGCAATTCTTGAGGGGGAGAAAAAGTGTGATAATTCTGCATGTTGAGTTATATATGAGAATATATGGTCATACGGCTCCAAACTCATGTAAGTACCGAGCTTCTTCTTATCGGGTCATCTTTACATGGTGTTTCTTCTAAGAGCCGTTGGTTGACATCTTCTCACGGGCTAATGAGTTTAACGACAAAGTGCTTCCAGTTAGCGCTTCACGTACATATCAACATGATGATTCCGAATAACATGATGATTCTTGTTTGATGTGATGGTTTGTTGGGTGTTACCATTTCATGTGTTCGTTGCGGGCTGATTGCTGATTTCCTTGATGAACATCTTTCTGTTCTTGTTTGATTGGGAGGGATTTTAGTTAAGGGGAGTTGCAAGAGGTAAGTTAATTGGAATGCCTTTGGTGAGATGAAGATGTTAACTATCTATTCCCCAACTGGACAATCTTGAAGAAGGTCGAGTCTACAGTCTGTTCTACATTTTCTGCTGCATGTTAGAAGACTAAAGATGAGTTGCATTTAACGATCTAAAGACTTCTTCTTATCTTGGGCATTCATCGAAAAGATTGTCAAAATTAGGGGAGAGCACTAATTGGGGGAGACTGAAATGTCAGATTTAATCCCCAATTAGACTTGCTCACAATCTTCAGCAAGTTGATTCTCACAGATACATCTGAGCTAATGATGTTCTTCTCAAAAGATTTCTAGTACTTGGGCTTACAGTGTGTTGCTGATTCTGAAGTATCAAAACCAGCAAGGGGGAATGAGACAAATATCTAAACGCGAGTAAACTTAATGAACTTTATACTTCTAAGTGATTGAAGAAATCCCGGGAAGACAAATGTCATTACCGCAGAGATACTCAAGGTTTGACTCATGGCGTTTAGTGTTCTTATTCCAACTATGTGGGGGAAGAGATGGAAGAGTTAGTTTCTCAAGATAAAAGACGTACACAAGTATGTGATGATTTCGATGTATCGCAATCATCAGGGGAGAGAGAGATTGTGTACATTGGGGATGCTCAGCTGTTTCACTTGAGAGCTTAATCAGTGATTCTGAGATATAATCACTTATTCCGAAGTTGACATCCGCAGAGATAATCAGTGATTCGGCCTGCTACTTCAATGTTATCGGTTATTCTCTCTTTGGGCATTTGGGTACTTCGGGTTCTTGAGCTTTATACACTTTCTTCATGGGAGAGAAAAGTATACATCGGGGTTATTCTTTGGCTATCGGACTTAATCTGCTACTTCGATGTTATAATTTTCCCTGTCTTTGGGTATATGTGTATTCGGGTTCGTGAGCTCTATTCTAAGAGACTGACTGCATCAATTCATCTACTTGGGGGAAGTGCTCTCTTGACAACTTTTTGGTATGGATCGCTTCAGACGTCAGTAGAAAAGAAATATGAGAAGATTGCTTTATGTGTGGGATGATACGTTGCTGTTCTATTGGATGATATAACCCCGAACGATGAATCACAAAGATTATTCTCAAAAGGAGCAGCAAGATCGATGTTAATGGTGTGCTTCTTTGTGCACCTGGCTAAGGCAAGCTTGAAATAGAGCTTCGAATCTGCTCAGCTAAAGGATTTTCGGTTTGGGGGGAAGCTGCCAAAGTCTCACTTTCAGAAGGTTCAATTTCTCTCAATTCAGGAGCCTCGAAAGCTTTGGTGGTGAATGTTTAAGAGATGTTGACTTCTACCTTCTGCAACGGGGTTGTTTGATATCCTTATCTCGGTACTCGTATCATCATTCTTCTTAAACTATATCATCTACTCTATCTGTAAATAGTTATCAAAAAGCAAAATACAAAAATATAAAACCAACAAAAAGAAAATAGAAAAATATAAAACCAAAAAAAACCCATAAAAATCAGAAAATTTGAAAAAGACCAAAAATATTGTTTTTCTAAGACATGTCTTCTGGTATCGATAACATCTACGGTCTTAGAAATGTCATTCAATAATGGCACGGGACCATAGATGAAGTTCGAGCAGGAGGTGTAAATATTTCTTTTCAAAACATGTCTAAAACTATGGCTTGCAGTTATTTCAGACTGTAACCCGTGCTTAACCATGGTTTGCTATTATTTCATATAGCAACCCGCTTTTCAAGGAAGGAAAGTGCTGCGCTAAACCAATTTTCAAAAAATTTCGAGCACTTATCCTAAAACCAAAATGAGGAAAGTATGTCGAAGGACTGCTGTTCCTACTCAAATATTTTTCCTTCTAAAATTCTTCAGAAAAATATTTGTTTTAAGAAAATGGTGGAAAATGAGTTGCTTGAAAAATCAATCAGAATCAGAATTTTCATAAATTTGTAAAATCCAATCAACGACTTCAGCTTGGTTAAAACTTCTTATGAAATGAGTCATTGATTGAGGGGGAGAATGTTTTCAAATTTATATCATCTAACGAGCTTATATAATCATCCTACGTGCTTAACTGAAAAAGATTGTTAATACAAATAAGCCGTAAAAACGTTTATTTATATTTTACGATCTTCTAATGTTTTGTCGATAACAAACGTAAAATCATATTAATGAAACAAATAAAATACGTAAATGGTTTGAACTAATAGTTTCTAACATATTCACATTTTCACATAAAACACTAAAACAAGTATAAGTGATTTTATGATTTAAGTAATACATATAACAACTAGTGTTTACATATTTGGATAAAATATACACATAACTAGTATATAGTATATTGGGTAATATAAATGGGTAGAAACTTAAGTATCACAACCCATTGGGCAAATACATTGAATGTAGTTGGGTACAACCCAAAGCCCATAACCCATGGATCTTGACCCATAACCCATTGCATGACATCATGCTTATATCATACATGGATAATATCCATAAACCTACGGATCAACCCATACCCAAGTGACTAAGTGCATTGCACTCAAAGATACATTGTATCTAGCCAAAGATCCATGGTTCAACCCATGACCCATAACCAAAATACCCATGGGCAAAGAGGAGCGTTCCACGGATCCCTGGCTTTGTGCTAGCCGGATCCCAAGTGGAAGGGATCCGTGGGATCCGGGGAAACAGTAGAGAATTTTCTCTATAAATAGAGAGCCATTTCTTCCTTTCTATTCATCTTTTTACACACATATTTCCCCCAAGTATTCTAACCCTCTAACCTCAGATCCAAGTGATCTATGTAGTTTGTCTTTTGTTTTTGTGTGATCTTCTAGGTCCCTCTTAAAGGAAAGATCACCACTTCTTGAAGACATGCAAGCTCAAGTCCATGAGTTGCCATGCTTCGTCATCATCAAGACAACGAAGGTTCTCTTGTTGATAGTTCTACCTTTCTCCATAGATATTGGGTTAAAGGCATTAGAGAAGGATTCCGAAAGTGTCAAGACGAAAGCATTAGTGAAAGGTGCTTATCGTTCGTGTCAAGAGCATTAGTGAAGAATGCTATAGGTGTCAAGACGAAGGCATTAGTGAAAGGTGCCAAGCGTTGTGTCAAAGGCATTAGTGAAGGATGTCGAAGAATCAAATCAAGTAGCATTTGGGAAGAATGCCTAGGTCGTATAATCGATGAGGTACATCGTTATACATATAAGTATTTGTTTACTTACAAGGATGGTGATATCCTTGATGGTGTTGTAACAAGGAATAGATCTCCTTGAAGATTAGGTGTTGTGTTGTGAAGGGTAGTAGTTCCTCCATAGTAATGGAACTAGGTACTTAGCCTAGTACCTTATAAAGGGTAGGCGACGTTGTGATAGGATTAGTTCTCCTAAGGTGTGAAAGAACTCGGTGGTTAGCCTAGCACCGTATAAAGGGTAGGCGACGTTGTGTTAGGTGTGGTTCGCCTTGGTGTGAAAGAACTCGGTATTTAGCTTTGTACCGGAAAAAGGTTAAGCGACGTTGTGAAGGCTTCTCCGCCATAAGGAGATTGGTGTAGTGTTTACGAACTCTCGAGTAGGTGACTCGGGGAGTGGAGTAGGGCAAGGAAGGTGTCCTTGTAGCCGAACCACTATAAATACTCGCGTTGTGGTTTTGTGCTTCTTACTCTTATCTTTTCATTACATATCTTAATATGCTTGTTTATCAACATCCAACTCACACAACCAAATAGATTGACATAAGTCGATCTAAATAGTTTAAAAGGAAGTTTTAATTGGTAAAACTATTCAACCCCCCCTTCTAGTTTTCTACAATTGGTATCAGAGCTTCGTTACCAAGTTTCTTGAAGTATATTGTACTTTAAAAACTTGATACGATCCATGGTTAATTGAAAACTACAAAGAAGGTTTTTCATAAAAACAAACACCATGTCTTTTAAAACTATATGTTTGGATGTTGATTTGATAACAACATTTTTTCTTATTTATTTTTTCATTTAATTGCACTAATCTTCTTTGTCATGTTGATTAGTCAAAGCTCATACCCACCAAGCTTTAGGAGTCGCTTGGTAACAAGAATACATTCTTTAAGAAGGTATCTTAAACGCAAAGGAGCGGGAATTGTCTAAGTGACATTTGCTGTGTCATTTGTAAAGATATTCCTAAGTGCGCTAGAGGTATGATTCTCTTTTTACTTTGCTTGATAATTAAGTATACCTATTTAGGTATTTATATGATTATCTTTTGTGCAAATTACATGTTTTACATGAAGCTTCATTAGGAAGCCTTTTTCTTACATACGTGTCTTATCTCTCGTCTAAAGTCGTGGTATATAAAACTTATGTTTTTCTTTTAACCCAACAATAAAACAAAAACACGAATTTCAAAAAATTCCTCCTTCTCTATAAAAACTCCCACCGTCGACCTATCTATCAAATCCTCACTTTTTTCAAATCTTCCAATTTCAAAAATTCCCTCTCACTTAAAAACTTCATCTTCCTCCTCATTCTATCTCAACCGAAACCAAGAAGATCCGTCATCAACATGGTTTACATCGCACTCGTGCTCATCGCCTTAACACTCATCGCACTTGTGTTCCCTATGATGAAGTTCACATATGGAGACATTTACTTTGTGTTGTTAATCTACATTGGGATCATATACCCAATCCTTTGTATCATCCTTAGTATTGAAATGCAATATTATTAATGATCTAGTTTATCTAGGTTATTATTATCATAATGTGTTTATCACTTCTTTTGATTTATATGTTTTATATTCTTTCGTGATACATTAGAAGTCATGTATGCATGCTAAAAGAAAATGTAGGATAAAACATATTTCGTGGTATAAAAACTGTAAAACCTTTGTTTTTATCAAATCTGTTTCTGCTACTACAGATCCACGGATCCCGGAAGATATACTAGCCGGATCCCTTTTGTAAAGGAACCGTGGGATCCGTATTACTGGAAAACAGTTTTCATGCAAGACTAAAAATCCACTAGAAAGTCAAAACATTGAGTAAGTTAAAGTGTTAAAAACCATTGTTAATAAAAATCTAAATAAAAACGTTAGATAATTATAGGTTGACCATAAACATCACCTCTTTTTAACTCATCACTTCTATAGGTTCAACTATGACGCATGAATACGAGTTTGATTTTTCACTCACTAGCGTCTATACTCCTAACATCTCTCTTGAACCCAACACACCTGGCAATCATGTCCGTGGGTTCAACAATCTCGAAACCCGTCACTTCCATGAAGGACGTATTGTAGACACCTCTCTACAATTCGAAGAAGGTATCAATACCTCCTTCCGAGCAATAGGACTAGAATGTCTTCTTGAAATCAACGAGAAGATATGTCCAAGGTTCATAATGGAATTCTTCCGTCAAGTCGAACTCGTTCGTAACGAGGATCGCTCTCTATCTCTTTGGTTTTATATCAAAAACCAAAAGTTTACTCTAACCCTTGGGCATTTTGCTCACATCCTCCGGATTCCAAATCATGGACAATGTGCCTTCACCGAAGATTGGTCTCTTGATTCTCTCTTCAACTTTCGTGAAGAAAATAGCCCATATTGTTCACACATACCCTCTCCGGAAGATTTAAATCGCATAATATGCAAACCTCGACCATATTACTCCGATCCAAACATTATCTTCACACGGGACATCCGAGAAGAGTACAAGCCTTTTGCATTCATCCTACGTGAAAATGTTTGGAGTCTTAGGGGAAATCGAGAAATTCTTCCCGCTTGTTGTGCTCACATGTTGTACTGTTTGCTAACACAACAACCATACAATCTCGCCTACTTCTTCGCAAGGCGAATTGCAAATCTTCAAGGCTCCAAGAATAAACTCATCCCTTATGGAATGTTCTTGACACGCCTCTATCATAATGTTATGCACTTCCATCCTCAATTTCAAAGTCCGTTGTACGTACTTGTGAACAAGATGATGGAACCGCTAAACATATCTCTCATGAAGACTTTCTTCATTCTTGATTCCACCAACACTTATCAATCACATAATGATCCTCCTAGCGAAAACACTCAAGGAACCTAGTAGTATTCAAATAGGATCAATTCTACTATACTCGTGCTTTATCAATGTAATCCTATTTCCTTCATGAAATAAAACATCTTACATTTGATATCTTAGTTTTAGAACTCCTTTAACTAATCTTGGAATATAATGCATTGTCAAGATCATTGCATACCTTTAGTAAAGGTTCTGCCTAGCAGATGGACGGATCCCAAATGTTATACTAGACGGATCCCTATCTTTAGGGAACCGTGGGAACCGGCAAACAGAAAATGCAATTGCAAGCATTATATTTCAAACATATCCTTAGAACACCTCACACTAAGCTAAACATAGTGTCTTAAGGCAGATTAAGTCCTTATCAAGATAGGTTGATCTTTCCTACTCATTCCAACTCACATAGATCACACTCTAAGATGTTCATAGATCTATCACTTTGTTTTAATCCATCACTCTTCCGCTCTCAAAACTCACACTTCATTTTTTTTACTTGATCCCTCACATCTAGTCTTAGAAATCCTTCGATTATGGCTAAGATTGATCATAAATCATCCTCACCACAAAATTGATCAAAGTTGATCAAATCCTAGTTTTTCCATCTCAAAACCTTTAGGATATTTTCCAAAACACAATCCTAAGCCACAACCTGATCTCTAGGATCATTTAGCTTGAATTGACACTCTCATCTTTAGTGTCATCCTTGCTCATTCATTGGTACTCATGAAAATTCCAAATCCTTCCATAAAAGACAATCATTAGCTACAACACTCACCACCTTCAAGTAACTAAGCACCTCTTCATTTAAGACACTTAGGAAGACTGAAACACTCAAGATGATATAGGTCTTAGATCTTAGAAACATCATTTCCACTCTTTCATAGCTGCTGAGAGCCGGATCCCTAGGATTAGCCTAGACGGATCCCTCTGAGGAGGGAACCGTGGGATCCGGATGACAGTATAGGTCAAATCTTGCTAAAACAATCATTTCAACTCATCTTCCTAACTCAAACACTCCATCTCATCTTAAATGAGTTCCTAGATCAGTGCAACCTCTGAAGTTGACTCTTGTACATGTCAATCATCACATTCCAATGAATCCTAGTGGCTTAAAGCTTAAATGCACTTGCCAAATCTGTTAGTTTATAAACCACCTTGTTAGGACCTCCATAGTCATCACTCTCATCTTAACTTTCAGCTCTTGAAACCTCTTGAAATCATCTCATCATGAGGAAAACCCCAAGTAGTAACTTATCCACCAAAGAACCACCCATGAAAAAGGCTCGTGTTATACACGAAATCTCCTCAACCGAATCATCTCCCGTCAAACCAACAAATGATAGAATCCTTCATCATCCAATCAAACCAATTCCTAAAAGGATAGTACCCACAAAACTACCTATGCCAAACACCACCATACCTCCTAGGCCAAACAATATCATCTCCACTAAACCATCACCATTGGTTCCTAGAGCTATTTCATTTACTTCACCACTATCATCACCACACCTCTACAATTTAGAGGACTTGCCTCCTAGGCCGTCTCATCCGCTTCCGCCGACAACATTCTCCTCATTAGGAGGAATAATGGTTCAAAATCAAGGTGTTGAGTCAACACTTGCTCCGGCTTCCTTTTCGCCGTCTCCATCATATAATCCTATTTGGATTATGAGAAATCATCAAAGTCAACCACGTTGACACTTCTTTACCACCACCATCATTCTTGGTCAAGGCATTCTCAAATGCACCTCCACCAATCCCTTCACCGTTTGAAGCTCCACAAGCCGCTTCACTTGATCCTTCGCATCAAGCCATTTCATTTCATCCACCACCACTACCTAGCCATGACAAAGATTGCTATCATTATCAACATGTTGAAAGTTTGATACATGAAGTACGAGAAGACCAACGTTTGATGTTCTATCATCTCCTCGAACGTTTCGACGAGATCAAACCTAAACAAAACTTGAGCTAGAAGAATTTTAGTGGTGTCCTAGCATCAAGCGTTAGTTGGTCTAGAAATTCCTAGTCATGTACTGTCTATTTTCTTATTTTTAGAGTCATGTATATCATAACTCTTGTTTTATTAAATGGAATTACATGCTACTTGTTATTTTGTTGAGCATATGATTACTTTGTATTCATATCTCATTTATGTGATAACATTACTTGTTTTATCACCTTTGCTGATTTTATCAGCCAAACGGATCCCTCAGAATTGCCTAGACGGATCCCTACTAGGAGGGAACCGTGGGATCCGTGAGACAGGAAACTTTTTTTCCTACTAACTTGGACCACATTTGCAGGAAATTGTGAATTATACTTGCTTTCTAATCTTTGTTTTGTAGCTATTCAATTTACACATGAAGACTTTGACATCCTAAAGCTAGGGGGAGCTTTATGTCAAAGCAATACATTGCAAATTACTTGCAATCTTAGATTTATATTTCATGACTTCCCGTTGCAAAATTGCAATCATCTAGGGGGAGCACACCAGTCACATAGACATAATCTTTTGCAAAAGTTAATTGCAAATGAACTAGATTAGAATTAGTTTCTTGACGCTCTTACTTAGGGATGGATTCGTCAAGGGGGAGTAACGACGAGATCCTTTCCCGTTACTTGCTCTCTATTTTTTATTTCTTTCACATGTTTTTCTTAAAAACGATGTGTTGCTTTCTTTCAAACACTTTTTGTTTCGACAAAAAGGGGGAGAAGAAAGTAAAAACTATAAATTCAAACTTTTACGAATTTTAGCTTTTCCTTAAAATAATTTTATGTTTTGTCATCAACAAAAAGGGGGAGATTGTTAATACAAATAAGCCGTAAAAACGTTTATTTATATTTTACGATCTTCTAATGTTTTGTCGATAACAAACGTAAAATCATATTAACGAAACAAATAAAATGCGTAAATGGTTTGAACTAATAGTTTCTAACATATTCATATTTTCACATAAAACACTAAAACAAGTATAAGTGATTTTATGATTTAAGTAATACATATAACAACTAGCGTTTACATATTTGGATAAAATATACACATAACTAGTATGTAGTATATTGGGTAATATAAATGGGTAGAAACTTAAGTATCACAACCCATTGGGCAAATACATTGAATGTAGTTGGGTACAACCCAAAGCCCATAACCCATGGATCTTGACCCATAACCCATTGCATGACATCATGCTTATATCATACATGGATAATATCCATAAACCCATGGATCAACCCATACCCAAGTGACTAAGTGCATTGCACTCAAAGATACATTGTATCTAGCCAAAGATCCATGGTTCAACCCATGACCCATGACCCATAACCAAAATACCCATGGGCAAAGAGGAGCGTTCCACGGATCCCTGGCTTTGTGCTAGCCGGATCCTAAGTGGAAGGGATCCGTGGGATCCGGGGAAACAGTAGAGAATTTTCTCTATAAATAAAGAGCCATTTCTTCCTTTCTATTCATCTTTTTACACACATACTTCCCCCAAGTATTCTAACCCTCTAACCTCAGATCCAAGTGATCTATGTAGTTTGTCTTTTGTTTTTGTGTGATCTTCTAGGTTCCTCTTAAAGGAAAGATCACCACTTCTTGAAGACGTGCAAGCTCAAGTCCATGAGTTGCCATGCTTCGTCATCATCAAGACAACGAAGGTTCTCTTGTTGATAGTTCTACCTTTCTCCATAGATATTGGGTTAAAGGCATTAGAGAATGATGCCGAAAGTGTCAAGATGAAAGCATTAGTGAAAGGTGCTTATCGTTCGTGTCAAGAGCATTAGTGAAGAATGCTATAGGTGTCAAGACGAAGGCATTAGTGAAAGGTGCCAAGCGTTGTGTCAAAGGCATTAGTGAAGGATGCCGAAGAATCAAATCAAGTAGCATTTGGGAAGAATGACTAGGTCGTATAATCGATGAGGTGCATCGTTATACATATAAGTATTTGTTTACTTACAAGGATGGTGATATCCTTGATGGTGTTGTAACAAGGAATAGATCTCCTTGAAGATTAGGTGTTGTGTCGTGAAGGGTAGTAGTTCCTCCATAGTAATGGAACTAGGTACTTAGCCTAGTACCTTATAAAGGTTAGGCGACGTTGTGATAGGATTAGTTCTCCTAAGGTGTGAAAGAACTCGGTGGTTAGCCTAGCACCGTATAAAGGGTATGCGACGTTGTGTTAGGTGTGGTTCGCATTGGTGTGAAAGAACTCGGTATTTAGCTTTGTACCGGAAAAAGGTTAAGCGACGTTGTGAAGGCTTCTCCACCATAAGAAGATTGGTGTAGTGTTTACGAACTCTCGAGTAGGTGACTCGGGGAGTGGAGTAGGGCAAGGAAGGTGTCCTTGTAGCTGAACCACTATAAATAATCGCGTTGTGGTTTTGTGCTTCTTACTCTTATCTTTTCATTACATATCTTAATATGCTTGTTTATCAACATCCAACACACACAACCAAATAGATTGACATAAGTCGATCTAAATAGTTTAAAAGGAAGTTTTAATTGGTAAAACTATTCAACCCCCCATTCTAGTTTTCTACAAAGATGTTTGCCTATGTTGAAGGAATAGGATTCTAGGATATGATTGTTAGAATTAGATGACTATAGTTTGATAAACACATTATTCTCATGCTTTACATGATCTGATTGATATGTTGGATTGACTTGTATTAGTCGATTGTTGTTTGGGTGATGTCGACCACCATATATCTGTATGTATGTCCACTAACGTATGCAGATATCATGGTATAAAAGAATGTTCCCGATCCGGATTCCACAAAAGAAGATGATTGGATGCCGAAAGGAAAGGGCAACGATTTCTTGGGTCGACAAATGAAGAAACATAGCTTAATTAGATCTCTCTATGGATAGTTGGCACGATAGATGCAACTTCAGAGGTCTCACTGCATCAGCAGATGGTTTTCTTCCAACCTTCAGCAACAACAACAAAAGCAGCTCAACCACCTAACGTATCGTTGTGCAGGACAAGTAGTGAATAATACCATTTTCAACAAATTTGATAAAATTGTTTTGAAAATGGAAAAAATATTCTTTTGAAAATAAATTGAACTCAAATTGGAAATCAACCGGACTTCATTTTTAAACATAAGTCACTCAATCAACGACTACGGTCATTGATTGAGGGGGAGCGTGATTTCAAACTTAAGTATTTTCAAACGATATTTCTTCATTAAAGTCCGTTTGTGCGTAATAAAGTGGTGATGTAAAGATTTAATGTTATGTTATGGTATGATTTTCTTTATAACTCAAAGATCTTTCAAAATGAATTTTTTTTCTGTTCTTATTTGATTGTGAAATTGTTTTATTTTACTTAAAGCTCTTTTAAAAACTATCATACCTGACACTAACAATCTTTAACCTCTGATGAGTGTGTAAATACTCATCATTTTTGTCTTATCTGAGCTGCCAAAACACTTAAAAACACTCAAATATGCAGCAAAATACAAAATATATCCAAGGATTGTATTTTATATGTTTCAGATGCAAAATGATTAAAAACAGATGAAAAACGAACAAAGTTTGCATAATTGGCAGTTTCAGTCCCTCAACTTTCAAAAGTTGTCGAAATCAGTCCCTGAGCATTTGTTTTTTAAGAAAAGTCACCAAAGGTCCTTTTGAAATCATAATTTGTCATATTTAGTCCTTTGGTGAAAGTTTTGAAAATTTACAAAAATGGTCCCTCTACTTTGAACTTTGGCAGATTTGGTCCCTGGTGGAATAAAATGGAAAACATTCAATGTGGTCCTTGTACTATTAAAGATTGGCAAGTTTGGTCCTATTGATAACTTTGGAAAATGGGCAAGATCGGTCCTCGAAAAATTACTAAATTGCAATTATGGTCCTTGTGATACTACTACAAACCAACCGGACTCAAATTATAAACTCAAAGCCCACTCCCACCACACCAAGCCCAAACCACCCCACAAGTTTAAATAAAAACCGCCTTCACCCTTTTCCCTTTCCCCTCCCTCACTGCCAAACCACCCTGGTATTCCACCACTTGACTACCAACTCTTAAACCTTGTCCCCTCCACCAACACAACAAACCAAGAAGCATTTATTGCTTCTTATCCTCAACACTCAACCTACACCTGGCATGAGATATTTTGGCGCCAATTTGCAGAATCAACGGTTTGGATTAATTCAACCAATCCAAGGGCTAGGAGTAAAGAGAAAAGCTTTTTGATAACTATTAAAAGGGATTGAAGACAGAAGAAAAGGTGTCCCAGTTTTAGACCATTTCTTAGAGTAATTTTAAAATCGTTTTTCAAGTTTCATGTAAAAGTTTGCTGGGTTTTGTAATTTCTGTATTGTACAAGTGAATTTAGTTATAATTGAAGTGTTTTCATTAATCAATTCCAAGTTTACAGCTTCCATTTACTTTCCCGCCAAAACTGTTCTTGATCCTTTTTCATGTTATAAGCTATTTTAATCGTTCTAATAAGCTCCTTTTTACTCATTAAAGCTATTGCAAGCGTTTTAGAAGAGTTTTCTGTCCTTAATGCAAGAATTTCAATCAGGTCAATAAAAGTCAACCTGAACAGTGCTGATAAGCTGTTTTGGAGCATAAGCTGTTGTGGATAGCTTAATTTGGGTTCTAGCTTGTTTTTGACAAGCTAGGAATTGTTTCTGAGCCCTTGGTACTGTTCTGTAAGCCAGATTAGTGTAAGCAGTTTTCATTTTTTGCATAAATTTCCATACCACTGTAGCATAGCTTATTTTAGCTTATTTTAGTAATTTTATGCTTATTGTTAGTTTATAATTGTATTAGATCAGTTTCATCAGTTTTATATAGCCGTTGCTTTATTTTCTTGAAAAACTCATAAAAAACCATAAAAATAACCATAAATCAGTTTAGCTTATTAAGTGCTTATTTTGTTTTAGAAAATGCTTATTCAGTGGTAATATTGTAGGTTAAATCTGAAGTAATCAAAGTTGTGATTTGGATTTGAGATTTTAGAGTAATTAGGATCTAATATGTTTATCACTAGTGTTTGGAATTAGGCTGCAAATCTGTGTTTGAGGTTAGTTTAGTGATTGAACTCAGTTACTTTAGTCTCAATAGGTCATAACTCAGTCATATTAATCTTCAAATTGCATCTCAAATCAGTAGAAGTCAAATCTCACCTAGACCTGCTCTAAATTCCATTTCAGCTTGAATCAGTTGTGGAAAACTTGCATATAGGTTTAGAATTAGTTAATCTAGCTTATTTCAGTCTTATTTTGTCTTAAAACATCATTCACATTCCATTTCATAAGCTCACAAGTTCAATAAAGTCAAATTTCTAAAACTGTTTTCAAAAGTCAAAAAGTGAAAAAGTGGTTTTTGCAAAAGTTTATGGAATTTTCTATGATTCAATTTTGGTTCAAATTAAGTGATGTTTTGGGATTAGCTAGTTCAGTTGGTCTATTTTTGAAAAATGATTTTTGTGGAATTTTAGAAAACCTCTATAAGCTCTGAATAAGCTGTGCAAACAGCTTGATTTGTCCTGTGCACACTCAGCATACACTGAGTGTGTTACAGGCAACTTGCAGGTCCTCTCCTAGCTTCATCTTAGCTTGTACTTGGCTGAAACTTGGTATAGTTGATCTTTGGTTGGTTGACTAGAGATTCCTACTTCTGTTTTTAACTATAGCTTATTGGATAAGCCTGTGCAGTAGCTTAAAGTAAGCAAGTTAGGGCTGTTTAGCATATAGTTGTTAGAATCTGGTCTCGAGCTTTTTTTCTCTAGCTTGTGTTTTTTAGGTCCCAATCAGTTGCATTAGCTCATTTTAGGTTAGATTTAGACTGTAGTAGCTTATGGTAGCTTTTGGATAGCTTATTGCTTATTTCAAGTGCTTATTTAAACTGCTTATTTGCCCAATTCAGCTTATTAGTGGGCTTATCTAACTTTTTATATTTTTCCCATGCTTAGTATAATATTTTAGATTTTCCATAAAATTTCCAGATTTTTCCTAGCTCATTTAGTCCTTTTCTTATTTAATATTAGTTTTTAAGTATTTTTAAATCATTTTTAATTAATAATAAATACATAAAAAGTGTAATAAATATAATTTTCAGTTTTAAAATAAGTTTTATAATATTTTAGATTTTTCTAAGTCATAATTTCACTTTTCTAGCTTTATTTCATATTTTCTTATATTTTAGGGTATTATTAAATAGTTAAAAATAGTTTTTAATTAATAATAATTAAATAAATAGTCATAAAAATAATTTTATTTTTCCAATAATTTTCTTGCATCATTAGGATTGTAAAAATGTATTTTCCATATCCGTAGGTATTTTACTTCTTTATTTTCACGTTTTATTTCGTACGTTCACGTAATTTTATTTAAACGTGCGTTTTAGGTTTTAAACGTTAATCGATTTTAAATATAGAATTAAAATGACTTCAAAGTCTTTATTAGATTTAATTTCCTTAGTGTAAAATCAATCATAACCTTTTCCTGTTCAATATTCACCCGATCACATATTCGTTGTATTACAGTTTACACACCTCGTTGGGACTTAACGACCCGGGGAAACACTAAACTCTCCTGGATAATTGCATTGCGTTCTCAAGTGATTAATTCTTGCTGACCATTCACCTGGTTAATTTGGGTTGACCGTTTGGGACCAATCAAAATTTGGCGCCGTTGCCGGGGAGGTGTGCTGCGTACTACGAATTTGAAGCATCAGTGATTGTTGAATATACACCCATTGTATATTTACCATCTTTGTCCATATTTCCTTATTTTCATATAAAACCAAAATTATCGTGAAGTTAATTCGTTTGACTAATCGATTACCAAAAATATTTTTATTCTTTGTTTTTACAACATGTTTTTCAAAAATACCAAAAATATTCCTCTTTACCCTCTTACCCTTTTGATTCTTCATTTCTTACCCTCTGTAAACCTTTGATTCTTTCCTATGTCGTATCCACACCATTTTGGTTGCCAATGGTGTGGTGGTCCTCATAATGGTGGGAATTGTCCCGGCTGTAGCATGGTAGAATCAGGAGATGGGTCTGTCTATAACCAAGCTCCCTATCCTTACCATGACACATCTGATTCATTCTACCAGCCACCACATCATGAGATATTGACATATCTGTGTGAGTTTTGTGGAGATCCTTACAAAGGATTTGAGTGTCAATCCGGAAACGCGTTTGTCTATGAACAGTTTTCTGGTAACACTCAGGACTTTGGAAATTACCAAATTCCATATTATTCACATGTCCAACCACAACAATCATTTTGTTGTGAGTACTGTGGAGGTCCACACGTCAGCTCGGATTGTCAAACGGGGAATACATTTCCTTGTGACAATTTTGACACATCATTTCAAAACCAACCTCCACAGTACCAAATGATTCAAACAACTCCTCATGAAATTTCGACAGACCTTCTACTAAAGAGTCTGGAGTTATTAAAAGAACTTAACGAGGAATCGGCTATGTCGTTTCAAAACTCTCGTGAGGAATCTATGGCAGAATTACTTGCAAAAGAACGAGATGTTAGAAACGAAAAGAGCATGGAGGAATTACTTGTCGAAGAACAAGCAGCTAAAACACGTGCTATATTTCGCAATGCTGCTCTTCTCGATGAAGATGATGATGAAGTTACCCTTGATATTCGTCAATTTTGTACGGGTTCATCAAGTTCATCAGTTGAAATTCCTTCCATGAAAAATCAGGGAGAAAAGACTATGATGGAATTACTAGCAGAAGAACAAATGGAAATTGTAAAACATATGTATGCTAGTCCTTCTCAACTCCCTCAGTCTGTTGTTATCACACCCGAGGTTCACACTCACTCTCTGAACATGGGGGATGAGCATCTTGACACTGTTCCTGAAAAGGAATCGGACGAATTCATAAAGTCTAGTGTTGAGAACCTTGTCCCAATCCCGAGAGAGTCACAGGGAACTTCTGATCATATGTGTGATTCTCTTTCCCCTCTTGAGTGTTCAAAAGATCATTTTGAAACTTTCTCTGATCTTAGCGACGATTGTGCTTCCTATGGAAACATCGAGTATGTTGAGGCATCACTCCCACAGTCTGATCCTCTTCTTGAGGAGTTCACCGATGAACTCGCTCACATCAATCCACTTTCATCGAAAAGTGATGATGATCTCTTTGATTTCGAAGCCGACCTAGGAGAAATTGAAAGTCTCCTTTATAATGATCGTTCACTCACTTCTCACCCTAACAGTCAAATAGAGAATATTGATCACTTTGTTCCCGAAACATTCAAAGCTACTTTCACCAATCCTCTATTTGAATTCGAATCTGAATTCACTTGGATTTCTAACAATCCAATCTTTGACGAGGATAGTGATGAGCCCACAATGGAACAAGAGTTCACAAATTCACTTCATGTGAATGATTCTCTTCATGAAGAGTTCTCCTGTGAACTCACTCATATCATATATCCACCGGAGTATGATAACTTCTACTTTGATCTAGACACACCCGGGATATGTCTAGACCAATTGAGCTAAAATGATGAGATTCATGCTATTATGAATTCTCCTGTGGGTGATGATGAGTTAGTCATAATGTTTATCATGACTTTCTTTCTCTTCTTCACCTATCCAGTGGCTTCTCCTGTTCTTCACTCCTTCGGGAATGAGGACACTATCTTTGACCCCGGCATTTTCATTTATTATTTGTGAGCCGGATCTATGTATACCTCATCGGTGTGGAACTTTCACGTACATCAATGTTTATACAAACATCTTGAATGAAAGTCCGATGGAGATTGTCTCTTCCACTTACTTCCCCATGAACAAATTAATTCGGGGTCGAGTCAAGCTAGCGACTCGGTAATCAAAAACAATAGTTAAACATGGGTTTTCACCCGTGTGTACCACCCTAGTGTGGGGGAGTTGCCCCCCGCTGTTGTATATAAGTTTTCAAAAAAAAAAAAAAAAAAAAATATCATCACAAAAATAATGGCCGTAGTATTTCCCTTTTACGTTCTATGTTTCGGCATAACCGCCGGTACTTTGAATATTGAGGGCAATATTCATTTCTAGTGTGGGGGGGGGGGGGGGGAATTCTCACGAATTTTATCATGTAATTATACCACCCAATTCCCCCATTTTTGGCCAAATTTTTTTTTTGGAGTAAGTGTTTTGCACTTACTCAGCTTACGGTTATCAGTCCGCCATGTCTAATAAACTAAAGGATTGGCTAATCCAGGAGCAAACGGCTCTTGGTAAATATTTATCAAATCCGTTTATGGCTTGCAATTTGCCCAAAATTGTATGGTGTTCAGCTCACCATATCTTTAATTAGTGAAGAGTTGGCTAGCCCGCAAGTTTATGGCTTGTGGTAAAGGCAGTTGGAAAACCATAATTGGTAATCGACTCACCAAAGATATTTTATCTAAGAGTTGGCTAGTCCAGAAGCAAACGGCTTCTGGTAAAGACAAATCAAAACCGTTGAAAGCTGGTGATTTGCTCAAAATCATTTGGTTATTATTGTACCAAGGTTCTTACTTGAACTGAAACAATTGGCTACTCCAGAAGTAATGGCTTTTGGTAAAGAGACTTAAATCCATTAAATTTTCATAAAAGATTGCTAGGGACTAGCAATAGTTTAGTGTGGGAGATTGATGAGTGTGTAAATACTCATCATTTTTGTCTTATCTGAGCTGCCAAAACACTTAAAACACTCAAATATGCAGCAAAATACAAAATATATCCAAGGATTGTATTTTATATGTTTCAGATGCAAAATGATTAAAAACAGATGAAAAACGAATAAAGTTTGCATAATTGGCAGTTTCAGTCCCTCAACTTTCAAAAGTTGTCGAAATCAGTCCCTGAGCATTTGTTTTTTAAGAAAAGTCACCAAAGGTCCTTTTGAAATCATAATTTGTCATATTTAGTCCTTTGGTGAAAGTTTTGAAAATTTACAAAAATGGTCCCTCTACTTTGAACTTTGGCAGATTTGGTCCCTGGTGGAATAAAATGGAAAACATTCAATGTGGTCCTTGTACTATTAAAGATTGGCAAGTTTGGTCCTATTGATAACTTTGGAAAATGGGCAAGATCGGTCCTCGAAAAATTACTAAATTGCAATTATGGTCCTTGTGATACTACTACAAACCAACCGGACTCAAATTATAAACTCAAAGCCCACTCCCACCACACCAAGCCCAAACCACCCCACAAGTTTAAATAAAAACCGCCTTCACCCTTTTCCCTTTCCCCTCCCTCACTGCCAAACCACCCTGGTATTCCACCACTTGACTACCAACTCTTAAACCTTGTCCCCTCCACCAACACAACAAACCAAGAAGCATTTATTGCTTCTTATCCTCAACACTCAACCTACACCTGGCATGAGATATTTTGGCGCCAATTTGCAGAATCAACGGTTTGGATTAATTCAACCAATCCAAGGGCTAGGAGTAAAGAGAAAAGCTTTTTGATAACTATTAAAAGGGATTGAAGACAGAAGAAAAGGTGTCCCAGTTTTAGACCATTTCTTAGAGTAATTTTAAAATCGTTTTTCAAGTTTCATGTAAAAGTTTGCTGGGTTTTGTAATTTTTGTATTGTACAAGTGAATTTAGTTATAATTGAATTGTTTTCATTAATCAATTCCAAGTTTACAGCTTCCATTTACTTTCCCGCCAAAACTGTTCTTGATCCTTTTTCATGTTATAAGCTATTTTAATCGTTCTAATAAGCTCCTTTTTACTCATTAAAGCTATTGCAAGCGTTTTAGAAGAGTTTTCTGTCCTTAATGCAAGAATTTCAATCAGGTCAATAAAAGTCAACCTGAACAGTGCTGATAAGCTGTTTTGGAGCATAAGCTGTTGTGGATAGCTTAATTTGGGTTCTAGCTTGTTTTTGACAAGCTAGGAATTGTTTCTGAGCCCTTGGTACTGTTCTGTAAGCCAGATTAGTGTAAGCAGTTTTCATTTTTTGCATAAATTTCCATACCACTGTAGCATAGCTTATTTTAGCTTATTTTAGTAATTTTATGCTTATTGTTAGTTTATAATTGTATTAGATCAGTTTCATCAGTTTTATATAGCCGTTGCTTTATTTTCTTGAAAAACTCATAAAAAACCATAAAAATAACCATAAATCAGTTTAGCTTATTAAGTGCTTATTTTGTTTTAGAAAATGCTTATTCAGTGGTAATATTGTAGGTTAAATCTGAAGTAATCAAAGTTGTGATTTGGATTTGAGATTTTAGAGTAATTAGGATCTAATCTGTTTATCACTAGTGTTTGGAATTAGGCTGCAAATCTGTGTTTGAGGTTAGTTTAGTGATTGAACTCAGTTACTTTAGTCTCAATAGGTCATAACTCAGTCATATTAATCTTCAAATTGCATCTCAAATCAGTAGAAGTCAAATCTCACCTAGACCTGCTCTAAATTCCATTTCAGCTTGAATCAGTTGTGGAAAACTTGCATATAGGTTTAGAATTAGTTAATCTAGCTTATTTCAGTCTTATTTTGTCTTAAAACATCATTCACATTCCATTTCATAAGCTCACAAGTTCAATAAAGTCAAATTTCTAAAACTGTTTTCAAAAGTCAAAAAGTGAAAAAGTGGTTTTTGCAAAAGTTTATGGAATTTTCATTGATTCAATTTTGGTTCAAATTAAGTGATATTTTGGGATTAGCTAGTTCAGTTGGTCTATTTTTGAAAAATGATTTTTGTGGAATTTTAGAAAACCTCTATAAGCTCTGAATAAGCTGTGCAAACAGCTTGATTTGTCCTGTGCACACTCAGCATACACTGAGTGTGTTACAGGCAACTTGCAGGTCCTCTCCTAGCTTCATCTTAGCTTGTACTTGGCTGAAACTTGGTATAGTTGATCTTTGGTTGGTTGACTAGAGATTCCTACTTCTGTTTTTCACTATAGCTTATTGGATAAGCCTGTGCAGTAGCTTAAAGTAAGCAAGTTAGGGCTGTTTAGCATATAGTTGTTAGAATCTGGTCTCGAGCTTTTTTTCTCTAGCTTGTGTTTTTTAGGTCCCAATCAGTTGCATTAGCTCATTTTAGGTTAGATTTAGACTGTAGTAGCTTATGGTAGCTTTTGGATAGCTTATTGCTTATTTCAAGTGCTTATTTAAACTGCTTATTTGCCCAATTCAGCTTATTAGTGGGCTTATCTAACTTTTTATATTTTTCCCAGGCTTAGTATAATATTTTAGATTTTCCATAAAATTTCCAGATTTTTCCTAGCTCATTTAGTCCTTTTCTTATTTAATATTAGTTTTTACGTATTTTTAAATCATTTTTAATTAATAATAAATACATAAAAAGTGTAATAAATATAATTTTCAGTTTTAAAATAAGTTTTATAATATTTTAGAATTTTCTAAGTCATAATTTCACTTTTCTAGCTTTATTTCATATTTTCTTATATTTTAGGGTATTATTAAATAGTTAAAAATAGTTTTTAATTAATAATAATTAAATAAATAGTCATAAAAATAATTTTATTTTTCCAATAATTTTCTTGCATCATTAGGATTGTAAAAATGTATTTTCCATATCCGTAGGTATTTTACTTCTTTATTTTCACGTTTTATTTCGTACGTTCACGTAATTTTATTTAAACGTGCGTTTTTGGTTTTAAACGTTAATTGATTTTAAATATAGAATTAAAATGACTTCAAAGTCTTTATTAGATTTAATTTCCTTAGTGTAAAATCAATCATAACCTTTTCCTGTTCAATATTCACCCGATCACATATTCGTTGTATTACAGTTTACACACCTCGTTGGGACTTAACGACCCGGGGAAACACTAAACTCTCCTGGATAATTGCATTGCGTTCTCAAGTGATTAATTCTTGCTGACCATTCACCTGGTTAATTTGGGTTGACCGTTTGGGACCAATCAACCTCTTAAATTGATCCTCTTCAGTCATTTTTCAAAAGTAAATCATGCCACGTCTTTCCCCTAAAATTTTCTAAATAATTTAAATCAATTGGGATCACAAATCTCAAGAGGTTTGAAATTTTTGATCGGGGGAGAGATAGTGATTTAAATCTCAAATCTGTTTTAGTCCTTTAAAGGCACTCCTGCCTCCATGTGCCAAACGATTTCAAATACATGATCCACATGATTGAGGAGGAGCATTTATCCAAAAACAAGATGAGTATTTAAACCAGACCACATTTTCTCCCATGTTTTCTAAACCTAATTAAATCTCTTGAGATCCAAAATCTCAAAGGGTTTGATATTTTTGATCGGGGGAGAAGTTGTGATTTAATTATGAAATCTGATATAAGACGACCGTTTTGATTCAAAGTGCAACTTCTCTTTAATATGTGCTAAACTCTTTTGTATATCGATGCACATATTGAGGGGGAGCGAATGGTTTCTATTGGCAATCGTGAAAAGTACTTCAAAAACCTCTTGCCTCTATGTGCAAAATGATTTTCAAATATCTAACGCACATATTGAGGGAGAGAATTTACCAAGAAAAGCAAATGGCTTTTTCTATAGAAATTGTGATCAAGAAATTATTTCAAAGAACTCTTGCCTCCATGTGCTAAACAATTTCAAAATCATATGCACACGTTGAGGGGGAGCAAGTCTAAATGATCAAAACAATTAAGGTACAAAATGCTTTGATTTTATATCACAAGTACCTTGATTGATTTTCCAAATGATTTTTCAATTGGTTTCAAGAAGGAAAGAACTGTACCAAAAGACCGACCATTTTACTTTATGCATGGTGTTATAAGGATGGTAAGGTTAGGTATTAGTTCCCACGATCCCGCCAGAACCGGAGGGATCTACCAAGGGACAATCCACAAGATAGCTTAGAAGTCCTTAGGTATGATGAAAAAAGGAGAAAAATGAGAATACGGGAAGAGTGCGGACTGAGACAGAGCTAGTACTGGAATAAACCCAACAAGGTTCTAGTTATGAAGTCTCGGTAAGCACTGAAGGGGTTGAAGAATGAAAAAGAATTGAATGTGAAAAGGGTGAAAAGAAATAGCCATTCATTAATTCAACCTTAAGGCAGAAACCGGGTTCAATACATATGCTACTGGTGTTTACTAAGGTAACACTGGTATTGAAGACAAGACGTCATGGACCTAGTGACGCACTGCACCTAACTTCCCAAGCTACTCAAGTTCCTCTTAAAAGGATTTGTTTCATTCTTACGGGGAACCTACATTATCTATCGACTTTCTCTTAGAGATTGTTGATATTGAAGAAGGAGACCCTCTCCCTAGTCTCCGGCATAGGAAACCAAAATGCACAATTGAGTCTAGAGCCAAGAGATCATCCACAAGAAATCTCATTAGGACACAAAATTAATGAAGACTTGCTGTTTCACACAATGTGGAAAGTAAGTATATCTATTAAGAGTCCTACGCATTATCCTTGTGGTTTTGCTAGAACATCCGAGTGATATGTAAAAATATTCACAATGAAGATGGAAATCCTTCTAGAGCCAACATCAAACAAGCTCTTGGTGGGTGACATGTGAGATCTTTTCAAAAGATCAAGCTTGTGACAACTGGATAGAAACGATGGGGTGATTCATTCTTGAATCAACCAAGGCAGCTGCCAAGTCAGCCAGTAAGTAAGCAGGTAATAGTCAGCCAGCAAGCTGGGCCGTTCTTGCCAGTTCGAGTATTGGTCCAGGAAATGAATTGACGAATACTTTTGGAAAAACCGTTCGATGTGCAAATCTTATTTTCTCTAGCACATCGAATGTGTATTCACATTTTCTAATACAAAAAGTATTTCTGATTGAAAATTGATCTTTCTCATAAAACCTTCGTCGTATTGCAAAACTCTTTCTTCAAGCAATACGCGATTGTTTTACAAATCAATTTTTCATCAATCAGTGAATCTCAATTCGCTGGTCCACTCACTCCGTGTTGTCTTCTTTGAGACGTTCCAGTTTGAGAACAGCTAGAACAGCTGCGAAACCCTGTCAAGAAGATTCTTCAGAATTATACTTGATCACAGGCAGTACTTGTACTGATCAACGGGGAACCGTGGGCCGTGTACCTCAATTCAACGAAAGTGATCAAAGACACTTTCGTGTGTTTTATTGCTAACTGTTATTTGCAGGTACATTTGGACGGTTGCAGCTGATCAGAATTGAGAACTCAATCCAAAGCCGCATGCTCACAGCATCCACACTTAATTGAAGAAATCATGACTAGTGCATATCTACATAACCTGGCTCTGATATTTTTATATTATGCTTCTGCTACGCTGCTGCAAATATCATGAACCAGTAAAGCATCTGCTACTCTGATGGAAAGATGTCATGATCCTGATAGTGTGAGCATGTCAGTCCAAAAGTCACAACATCACATGAAGGCAACACAACAAAGGGTGATCCAGAGATTTATTGTGGCTGATGATCTCGAAGAAAGCTCAAAGATCATCAAGACGTGGATCAGTCAAAGGCCTCCACTTAAAGTACAAAGCAGTCGGACTTTGAAGAATCACTGCTAAAGCACAAAGATTGCGGAACTTGAAGAATTGAAGTCTACGAGCTCAGAACAGAAGAAAAAATAGAATGCTAGGATTCAAAATGTAATTCATGGGGTGACCTCCCTTAGGAGGAGATTGTTAGGAATTGGAAATTCCATAGTGAAGTGTCGGTCACCCCAAATATAATCTAGCATAAGTTAGCTTGTATACATATCGTTATTTACGTTGTTTAGTAGTTTATTAGTTAGTTATTAGCGTAGTTTAGCTTAGTGTAACACCGTGGAGGAAGGACGGGTCTTTACCCACTGTATGCCTGATCCACGGTCCGACAGGAGGACGTATTAGTTGTAAGTATAAATACCCCTTCCATCCTTGGAAGGGGTGGAACTTCTTAATCTAACCTTCACATTTTTGTTTATCTCTCTAGAATTCCCTCTCATCTCTTTCACTCTCTAAACAATGGCATACTTGTATCATCATCATCCAAGGCCACCCGAATCATCAAACAACATAAAATATACGATCCTACATTGAGTGGATTTAAGAGTTGAAACAAAGTATGAGTGACTTGAGTGAAACAATGATAAAACTTGATTACTAGACATTTTTCATTTAAAAAAGAAATTCAACTCGATATTTTAATAATCTTGTGCGACAAAAATACATAAAGTACGTTAATATCCCATTAATACAATGAATTACATGCTTAATACTAAAGCTACATATGACATAAATAAAGGGCTTATTACAAAAGCTACTCGGTCATGAACGCGAGAAATATACCTATATTAACACATCGTACAAACATCAACAATATATTCACTCATTCATTATTCATTCGATCTTCTTTTAGACATTCGACAAAGATGTTTCCATCAACAACACCTTGTAAGTTGTTTATACCTTCGTTATTATTGTTGTTTCGATTAACTTTTTTTCAAAGGTAATATATATTATAGAGAAAAGTTGAATGCAGAGCACATCTTTTCTAAAGAACAAATGGTTAAATCTCCACCATTCAATCCTTTTAGATCTGATGGTGTAGATGAATCTTTATTAAAAAATGGATGGGCTGTTTGGCAATTATTCAACTCTACCCAACACCTACCCTTTACACACTCACACTCACACTTTTTTACACACACATACACACTCTTTTTATCTCTCATCAAAATCTGCATTTTCGTCAGATCTAAGTTGTCTCCATTTCTCAAATTCAATCATAACCAAATTCAAGATGTGGAAGTTGTACAAAATGAAACAACAATCTGTTCCAAATCAGAATCCGTGGTGAGTCGATGATGTAACGATTTTTTCTTCCTGTTTCTCTTCAATTTTACTTAGATCTAACGATTTCTGATTTGTTTGTCTGTGTGGTTTAATTTAGATGGAGGATATTTGTTTTTAGTTTTTATTACCGATATTCTTAATTTAGAACTGAAAATATATTGTACATATTGTTTTTCTATTAGCTTTTGTGTAGAGGATCTGGGAAGCTGATTGATGATATGAGTTGCTCGTATGTGTGGTAAGTGGTGGGCGTTCGGGGTTAGTAGTCGTTTGGGTTGATCAGATGTTAGAGGTGTTTGATCTTTTCAATTTTCATTCGTACAAGAAGCTCTACAATCAAGTTCAAGTTTCAACAAGTAGTCCAAAGTTTCAAGTTACAAGCAATAGTACATTTTCATTCAAGGATTGTCATGTTGTTTTTCAATGTAATTCAAAGGCTGTCATCTTGCAACCTATCATATGTAATTTCAAATGGATTTTCGGATCCATCTCAATATCAACAATTATTATGTTTTTCGCCCAAAAAAAGTACAACATTAATTTTTGTATAAAGTTTACTGTTATGATGTGTAAAGTCAATGACAAAGAAATGTTTGACCCCTACCTATTTTATGAGCAGAGCAAAGTGGCTTTACAAAGCATGCTAAAGAATAAAGATTCCTTAATATGCTTGTTAAATGCAACTTTTATTAGTTTATTTTTGTAAGACTTTAACTTTTTTCAATGTAACGCATCAAAGAATCAAATGAGATTTTATGCAAATCACATGTGATTTACTGCAAATCACATGTGATTTTACCTTAAATTATTTTTTAAAAGTGAATCACATGTGATTTACTCATTTTTAAATTAAAACTGAATCTCACATAATTTACATTTTTTCACAACATAGCAAATAAATAAATAACAGAATCACACGTAATTTCAGGAATTTGTTTTATAAAATGAAGGAATAAGTTGATTTGAAATTAAAGATCACATGTGATTTATTACTCTAAAGATCGAATGTGACTTGTAAAATCACATGTGATTTTTTTTGTATACTGTATTTCTGACTCGACATTGCGAGCGGCTAAAATTACATGTGATTTTGTGATTTATAAAATCGCACATGATTTTTAAAATAACAAATCACAAATGATTCTACAAATCACATGTGATTTATACACGACTCACAACAAAAAACAGAATCATGTGTGATTTATTCATTTTTAGATTAAAACAGAATCACGTGATTTATACACGAATCACAACAAAAGACAGAATTATGTGTGATTTACTCATTTTTACAAATCACTTGTGATTTTTTAAAAATAACAAATCACATGTGATTTTTTGGACGGAAATTTTGAAAAAAAAGTTCGTCGAAAGTATATAAAAGTGCATATCTATAGAAAGATGATTTAATTATCGTCGCGATGATTTATTTTTCGTAGCTTAAAGATTTATCGTTTACAAGATATGTTATTTTTTTTAAAAGGTGGAAAGTGGGTTTTTTTATTAAATGAGCTAGAATGACAATTTTGTTATTCCTTTGTTATTTTTTGGTTTGGTCTCTATCATTGGATGAAAACAAAATGAAAAGCTAGGATGGGCTTATTTGTTTTTTTGATTTTCTTTGTTTGTTATAGATATCACCTCATAAAATAAAAATGGTCAAACATTGGTCATTGTTAATAACTTTTATCTTCTATTCTCAAGTTTTTTTAGTTAGGAAAAATAAAGAAATAGGAAATACATATTTTCAGCTCAATTTGGGAGGAAACATTTTATTTCAAAATCAACCAAATCACCTTCTTTTTTAGTCTTTTTTTTTTCTTCTTTTCTTTTCCTCCTTAAGTGATACCGGAACACACACTATTTTTTGTTTCACTTTATTTTTTTATTTTTTTCATTAAGTAATACTCGAGAACATACTGTTAGAAACTTAAAAAGTGAGTTATCTAGTTAAACTAAAATACTAGTATTATCTACAAACACAACACAATCTATTAATTATTAATTACTCCCTCCGTCCCAAATTTTATGTCAATTTTGACTTTTTCAATCAAACTTTGACCTTAAATATATCTTTTTGTGTTATATAATACTTGATATAAAATATATAAATGAAATTGGGTTTTAAATGTATTTTCATTAATATAACTTTCATTAAGCCTTATATAATACAAAAAAACATATCTAAAGTCAAAATTTGATTATAAAAGTCAAAATGAACATAAAATTTAAGACGAAAATAGTACAATTTAATCCACTAGTTTTCTCGATTCTCACTTGCTCCATAAATAAATAAACACAAACAAATAGACCGCTCCTATGTTATGAGCGGGTATCGTGTATATAAAAACAGGGGTTTGCTATATCCACATAAAAACTCCCACTAAGAACTATCACTCGCTGACGTGTCAGCGGGTGATTGGTTTTATGTGGGATGTAGACTTTCTCGTAAAAACAAGACTGACCGAGTAATATTATTTTGAAGGGGTCAAATTAGCGTACAGCCATAAAACAGGGGACTATATCCTCAAATAAGTTACTCACTTAACAATTATCCAAACACACTGACTCTCACTATCCAAAATCCAACCACCACCATCTCCGCCTCACACGGCGGTTTCCGGCTACTCTTCCGGTAATTCTTTCACACCGTTAAATAACACTTGGAATCATAATTTTATTGTATCTTTTTTGTGTATATGTAAAAATTTGGATGAGACTTAGAAAATAATCAAACTGAATGTGTATATGTAAAAATAACAAGTTTTATTATTTATGGTTATTGTAGTTGTTACATTTCATTGTTTGTTTTAAATAAATAAATAGTAATTGACCTTGAGGTTATCTATTTTAGCTCTTTTTAATGCCTTTAGTTTGTTGATATGGTTATTGTAGCTCTTTAAGATTTTTATTACAAGTTTAGAGTTTTGTTTGTATCCAACATATGCCCAAAGTCGCCGTCTATTAGCAACTTTCGAAAAGAAATATAACTTATTCATGGACGAAACCGTAGATTTCTGTATGTTCAATGCGCAGTTTGACTTTATTATTCAGTTATCTGTATGTATCAAATTCATGTCTTAATCTCCAGCATTTGGAAGAGAACTAGAAACAAACGTACAAGGAATAACTATAATGGTATGATTTTATCGTATAGATTATTGTAAGTAACTGTTACATTTCCAAGTGTGAAAACCGTAAGGTTTTAGTATTTTTTAAGCGCAATGTCAAACTTTGCCATCCTTTTGTCTGTGGATATCTTAAGAGTTTTAGTTATCAGTTTGTAGCGAATACATGTCTAATGTTACATTTCCACGTTTCTTGCAATCAGTTGGCCTAAGATTAATAAGTTTCGTGCTTGTAGTTTTTGTTCAATAGCTGAAAACATTCATAGAGTTCTGTATGTTTAATGAACTATGCAACTTTCTCATATTTATGTCAGTCCTTATCCTTAGGGTATTAGGTTTCTGTTTATATTTGACTTGTGCCGAGTATCATTGCTTAAGGATTTGGAAAGAGCTATAGCGTACTTGCAGGCATTATTGTTATTGTTATCGCAGTTCCTACATTTCTATGTTTAGCTTTCATTGTTGTCTTTCCTGAATGTTTTTAAGGGAGCGACTTCTAATTTTGCGATAATTTAGATTGCAGATTCTTTTATATGTGCTGCGAGCATGAAGATCATAAACTATAACCACATACCAAAATCAAGTATATTAATCATGCATTACGAGATATCCACCCTCACATTCTATAAACCCCTAAAAACCGCCACATCAGCTATACTGATTCCAACTCATCACCAAACAAAATTCAATTTCGTCAAGAAATTACGATGTTCTGTCAGTAGTAGACCATATACGTCCACTTCCAGATCAAATTCTACGCGCACAAATCGCAAACAAGGGCCACCTTCATCATCATCTTCCTCGTCATTATACGGTCGTGCTAGCTTATTAGAAATGAAGAACGAACGAATTGCAAATCGAGCCCGTGTGTACGAGTTTTTAAGAAGTATTGGTATCGAACCAGACGAGCTTGACGGGTTGGAGCTGCCTGTAACAGTTGACGTTATGAAGGAGCGAGTGGATTTTCTTCACACATTAGGGTTAACAATCGAAGACATAAATAATTACCCTCTTGTTCTCGGTTGTAGTGTTAAGAAAAACATGGTCCCGGTCCTTGATTATCTCGGTAAATTAGGTGTTAGGAGGTCCACTTTGACGGACTTTTTAAGACGATACCCTCAAGTTCTTCACGCCAGTGTTGTAGTGGACCTTAACCCTGTTGTTAAGTATCTTGAAGGTATGGATATTAAACCAAACGACATCCCTCGTGTTCTTGAAAAGTATCCCGAAGTTTTGGGGTATAAGCTCGAGGGTACAATGAGTACATCTGTTGCTTATTTGGTTGGAATTGGAGTTGCCAGGCGAGAAATAGGTGGGGTTCTAACTCGATATCCAGAAATTTTGGGAATGAGAGTAGGGAGAGTGATTAAACCGTTTGTTGAATATCTTGGAAGTTTAGGAATCCCGATGCTAGCAGTGGCTAGATTGATTGAACAACGACCTCACATACTTGGGTTTGGCCTGGAAGACAAAATAAAACCAAATGTTAAGTCTTTAACAGAGTTTGGTGTGCGTGAGTCATCTATTTCTTCGGTAATTGCACAGTATCCCGAAATTATAGGACTTGACCTTGACACGAGACTAGTAAAACAACAGAGCTTCTTCAACTCCAAAATTGATTTCATTCCCGAAGATTTAGGACGAGTTATAGAAAAAATGCCACAGATTGTAAGCCTGAGTAACACGGCTGTCGTAAAGCATGTTGATTTTCTGAAAGATTGTGGATTTTCATTAAATCAAGTGAAAAGGATGGTTATCGGATGTCCACAAATACTTGCTTTAAATATGGATATAATGAAACTCAATTTCGATTATTTCCAAAGTAAGATGGGAAGGGAGTTGGACGAGTTAGTTGATTTCCCGGCGTTTTTTACTTATGGTTTGGAGTCGACAATTAGACCAAGGCATCGGATGGTTGCAAAGAAGGGACTTAAATGTTCTCTTGCGTGGCTTCTTAACTGTTCTGATGCTAAATTTGAGCAACGCATGAATTATGACACGATAGATATGGAGGAAATGGAAGATGATTCGTCGTTTGATATGAATAGTTTGATGGAGCCCAGAAATAATGGATCGGATTCTGAGTATGATGATGAGGACAGTGATGAAGAATACTTGTAGTATTATGAGGTAGCTGATATATCCTAAATCAAATTACTTAAATTTTGTTTCTCGTGTATTATTTCCTGTAACTGTTTACAGGAATAACGAGTGTATTAGTGCTAGAAAGTAATAGCCAAGCGTGAAAATTGATGTGTAAAACAGTAAACAGCTTTCAGAAGTTAAGATAGCACTGGTGTTTTTGTATAAATTTTGCCCTCGATTTTCATGAATTCATATTAGTATAATTATTCAAGCAGTGTTAAGGCAACAAAGTTTGGTTGATGGTTATGAAATGTGCAGTGACGTGGTGTTAATAAGTCATTTGCTAGTCGTGTTTATCTTCTATTTAGAAGTTGATTTTAGTGTTGTCTCTCTTACTGAAGACTCTTTTAGGAACTGGATAGGGACCTCTTGATATTGCTTAGCTGACCAGATGAACCCTGGGTCTTAAGCCTCTCTTGGCAACATTGGAATTCTGTTAGCTTAAGATTTTAGCTAGCAAAATGGGTGGTCAGGCTTGTTGGACAAGAAGTTAAAAGGGGTCATTCTGTAGTGCGTGTTGGGTGCTTGGGCCCGGTAGTTGATTTCTGGACACTGCTTTGTCTAATTTTTGAATTTGATAACTTTTTCTGTATTGAATATAAACTATATTACTAATACAATAACCTCATTTTGTTACTAACTAAAACGATTTAAGCTTTGCAAGTATGAAAAACACTTTGGGCGACTTTCCACTTGTTCGCTTTCTTTTATAGCCATCTCTTTATATGTTATCCATTCGAACTACTAATAATAAGCTACAACCCATTTGACCAAACTGTATCCTGTAACCTAACAGTCAGGTTCTGCAAGAAAACCATTTATGTCCTTTTAAGCTTGTCACAGAAGAAAACCATTTATGTCCTTTTAAGCTTGTCGTTGTGAAAACTCAGTTGGTAATAGTCAGACTAGAAACCTCTCGTTTTTGTTAGTTATGTGTTTCGCATTGAAAACGAGGAGACTGAGCCTGGAATCACAAAGGTATACATTTTTCATTATGAATCACCATGTGTATACATTTAATCCCTACTCTTGACACAGTGTAAACATACATACAAAGCCTATGCAACTGCAACCATACATCCATCACGTAGGAAACGAATATCCATATACATTTTCCTACCCTATTGTAACCACACCGTGTTCTTGAATAAAAATATCAAGTTCCATAACCTCAATTGGTTTCTGCAGAAAATTCTTCATATAAGGAACTATTCACTTTTCTGTAGCCACCCAAGCTGTAGAAACATGAAATCAACATACAAGTTAATGAAGAGTCAGATTATAATTAGTAGTGTATGGAGTCAAATACTTGAACAACATACTACCTTCCATGCATACATAGCGAAAAAGGCCACGGTGTCAGCAGACCAGACGAGTGCAAAAGATTTTAAGAAAAATGGGATTGTAACATTTAGCAATGGGACAATGAGAAACAGATAGTTGAGAGCTTCCTTCTCGTTCTTTGAGCAATCACGTGCACGAAGGGAAGGGATAGCTGCAAACAATCAAACTATTAGTAATCATGAGCCCATTAAACTTAAACCGTATAGCTTATAGGTGACTAACTGGGTGGGTCAGATATGTTGGATAACAGGTCAAAAGTTTGGGTCAAGGTGGCTAGCTTTTAAAGATGGGTCACAAGTCGATCTACCAACACTTTTTGGCCTAATATTCAGATATTATGAATATACAGTGTGTTAAATATGGTCAAAAGATGCAAGTGATTAACAATAGTCTACGTCTTCTGTTGAATCAAGTGATTTTGGAAGTTGTAATACGCTTCGAACGACCTTCAACCTGTTAAATCCATTTTACCCGTTTCATGTGTAGCTAATTTTTTTTGTTTACATATTGGTCGCGTTGAAGATAAAAATTTAACCCAAACCGGCCACTCTAAGCTGAACATATTGAAATTGGCAAATTGCTACCTTTAATGCAGATAAATGGAACCATTTACTGCAACA
The DNA here is from genome assembly GCA_019973895.1 of Chrysanthemum seticuspe. Taxonomy (NCBI): domain Eukaryota; kingdom Viridiplantae; phylum Streptophyta; class Magnoliopsida; order Asterales; family Asteraceae; genus Chrysanthemum; species Chrysanthemum seticuspe. The sequence goes on along the minus strand of BPTQ01000009.1, from coordinate 57,443,559 downwards.
GATATATAATGAGATCAGAGGGTAGTACTTACTGAACATCCATATTGACCACATTCCCATTAATCTCCATATATCAGGTTCATTTGAAGGGAATATGAGGTTAAAAGAAAGAGCTCCACCCACCAACATTGATGCATACGCTTGAACCTCAAAAACGGTGTATAATGTTGATCCAGGTACCGCTGGGTTCTTTGAAGCTGTGGACGCTCTTGGTGCAAACGTTGCAGCAGTTTTCTGGACAACCTGTTCAACCAGAAAGAATTTTCATATATGACAGTACAAATATATCATACATACATAGAGCTACAAACACTTTTGTGCGAGTGTCTTTATGTGAAATTTTCACCCTGAACATGCAGAGTAGCCTATGGGGCTCTAAGAACCCTTTTTAAACGTTTTTCATTTGGTCCCAGTTTTCCATGGTAACTTGGGTTCAATATTATTCTTCGTGTTATGATGATGTGACAACTTCTTTTAACAATTTCGGCGTTTGTTCTAAGCCTCCAACAATCCCATGTTTATACTTTTACTTTTGCGTGTTCTTTATTAAGGAAGGCCTACCCAAAGGTGAAAACTATGTTGTCAGTCCATTGACTCTAAGCATGTCACATATGATGTATCATGAACATTACTACAAGGTAAATGATATAACTAAACCATTGCAAGTAATTCCAGTTTGCAAAATCAAAGAATATAAACTTGAAATACTTAAACTAGACATTATAGAACATGTTTTTTTCAGTGATACCTTTTTAAGGTCCTTTTCGACACTCGAAGTAGCTCCAGCTGAGCTCTTGTTTGTCACACCACCTGCTTCCTCACTACCATTATTATTATCATTATCCACTACTGTTTTTGTATCAACTTCATTTGAAGATGCATCAACATTAAAGCTTTTGCAACGAAATCTAGAATTATTTAACTTGAGAGCTGAAATATATTTGATGGAGCATAAATTGGACACTGGTAATAATAAAGTGTTCATGTTTCTTTTTTTTCTCAGTGTAGGGAGATAAGAAAGGCAAGGAGGAGGATGACTATAGTTTGAAAGGGTTATATTTTGCTATCTAGCCCATATATTTTGGAATAGTTGCTGAAATTTACCACTAGTGTTTAAGGACTAGAAAGAGTAAATTGCAAAAATCGTCCCCGTGGTTTGATCAAATTGCAGGTTTAGTCTCTAATTTTTTAAAAGTTCACTTGTCATCTTTGTGGGGAACTTACAAGTGTACTTTTAGTTCCTGGATAAAATTAAATGAGTAAATTACCCTCACAGGGACCAAACTGAAAGGGAAGATGAAGATGGTAGTTTAATAATCTAAATTAGCCAGAGACCAAATGTGTACTTGTAAGTTCCTTACATGGACGATGAGTGCACTTTCGAAAGGATAAGGACTGAACTTGCAATTTGGCCAAATAATATGGACGAATTTGCAATTTACTCGACTAGAAATTTAAGACATAAGTATTTTAAAAAGGAATTAGGTACAACTTGACTCAAGTTGGATGATTGTGAGTCATTTGATTTGATCAAATGGTTCAAATCAAACAAAGTTCTTTTGATTTGAGCCATTGGATCAAATCCAATGGCTCATAATGGCGCAACTTGAGTCAAGTTGTATCTCTCAACTTGAGAGGATCACATTCCTTTTAAGAATAAGAATGTGTTATGTGTGGTTTGTAGTTAGGGGAATTGAATATATACATACTAAAACTTGCATATTTTCTCAAAATACAAGTTTTTAATGCATAATGTACAACGATGTTTAAGCATGTTTTGAAAAAACATGCAAATATGCCAGTTTTACTAGTATATATGTAATTGCCCCTTGTAGTTATGGGTTTAAAGATTGGTTTGAATAACCAATAAATGAATAGTTTGCTTTTTATTTTTATTCGTCTCAATTTGGAGCGAACATTGCAGTTCATATACATGTTGTACGATTTTGTGGTCGTCTTTTTTTTGTGGGTAAAGGGTTTTTACCCTGTGAATATACAAATGAATGAAAGAGTTTAGGATACAATGGAAGGCGGTAATGAACCACCTTATAAAACCTATACACGAGAACCTATATGCTTAGTGCAACTCCAAACATAACAACCACAATGGACTATCAAAACTTCCTAGAGGACATATCAAAATCAAAACCAAGAAATACTAAGACCACTAGGCAGTGAGAACAAAGCATCAGCCACCATCCATTAGAAGACTAGCTAGCCTCCAAATTCTTCTCATTTGATCAACTCTTGGTTTTCTCTTGAAAGGGATTGACGCTAGTTTAAGACGAACCATATCAAAAATGATCTTCGCCACTTGATCGGGGGTTCTAAAACCGCTACCATGAATCCTATGATTACGTTCCTGCCATACAAAATACGTTGAAGCAACTAAGATTAAGCGACTAACAATAATAGTCACATTGTTTTGTTTAGCAGTAGGAAGAAGCCATCCCATAATATCACTCCATCTTGAAAAGGAGAAACCAATATCAGCCATACGTAACACTTTATTCCAAACGAGCGAAGCGAAGGAGCATTCAAAGAATAAATGATCGTGAGAATCGGGTTGAGTCTTACACAACGGACACCGAAGCAAGTTTAAGTCAATAGAGTTACCGACATCCCATTGCCTCATTCTATCTTGTGTAAATAATCGACGCTTCAAAACGAGCCAAAGATGAATCACGTGTCTTGGAATAATAACCTTCGACCAGACAATGTGGAACCAACCTACATCAACACCATGTTGTCGAACACATTGCCATGCATGGTTAACCGAGTACGTAGTTAAAGACCCGTCATGCATTCTCCAATAAAACGAGTCAATATGATTATCGTCAAGGTGAGGAACACTAATGTTAGAGAGCACAGGAACAACATGATTCCATGAAGAAGGCCACGTCCATGACCCATGTAAGACTATATCCTTCACATATTCTTTTCTCGTGTAACCCGCATTGAATAATAAACGATTAGGCAAATGAGTACTAAGTGGACACTTAATGTCCCATGTATCAAACCAGGCTGATGCCTTAGCACCATTGCCTAATTTTACCCATATATGAGGGCGGATAAGATCACGAATTTGAAATAATTTCCGCCAACCCCAACTCACATTAGCCATTAACTGAACATCCCAGAAGTTACGATGCTTAAGCTTGTAAGCGTGTATCCATCGCACCCACATGGATTCTTTGTGAGTAATAAGCTTCCAAATGTGAGTAGACATCAAAGCGACATTGAGAGATTCAAGCTTTCTGACTCCCAAACCACCTTCTGATCTCGGACGACAAATATCCTCCCAAGACACCTTCACTTTCCCTCGTTTCATCTCACATTGACACCATAAGAACGCATGCATTAACTGATCTAGATCATGTATAATCCCAACCGGAAGAATGAAAACGGACGCCCAATATAAGTGCATTGAAGACAAAACTGAGGTCACAAGCTGGAGCCGACCCGCAAAGGAAAGCCACTTGTTTTTCCAATCAAGAATACGTTTACGTACACGTTCAACAAGGATTTTACAATCCTTGTAAAGCAATCTAGAAGAAATGAGTGGGACACCCAAATACTTAACCGGAAGCGTACCAAGTTGAAACGGCATGAGTTACATAATAGAAGCCTTCACATGAGTAGACACATTACACATAAAAACCGTGCTTTTTGGAATGCTAGGCACAAGACCAGAAACCACTTTAAACTCATTTAGCGCTTCCATAATAATCCTAGCAAAGTTTACATCACCACGAGAAAACATATTCCCATGGAAACCAAAACCAAACAAGATATCTTCCAAAAAACTCCAAGAAACCGTATCATACGCTTTTTGGATGTCTATCTTAAAAGCACATCTCGGGGGACCTCGGTTCAAATGATAGTTGTGCATTAATTCCTGAGTAAGAAGAATGTTATCCGAGATAGACCGACCCGGAACAAAGGCCGATTGATTATCACTTACAATGTCATAAGCCTTCTTTAATTCGGTTCGTGATTATTTTACTTATGCATTTGTAAATAACATTACAACACGGAATAGGCCGATAATCATTTACACGAGAAGGAGTTGGTACCTTAGGAAGTAAAGAGATGATCGTGTGATTGATTTCTTTCAAAAGCTTGCCATTAGTGAAGAAATCCCGAATCGCATTACACACATCATTGCCCACACTATCCCAAGCTCTCTTGAAAAACACCGATGTATACCCATCCGGTCCCGGAGCCTTATCATTCCCAATATCAAACATAGCGCTGCGAATTTCAATATCTTAGACCTCTCTAATCATACTAGCTGCTTTATCTTCACAAAGCCTTCTACAAAACAGCCCCCCATGATTAAGCGGCTCCACACCACTTTCAGCCCCAATAAACCTCATATAATGATGGACAAAGATATCAGGAACATTACAACCTTCATATAGCACATTTTCCTCACCTATAATACAGTCAATACGACTACGAGCAACTCGAGCTTTAACAGAACGATGGAAAAAAGACGAGTTGGTATCCCCAACACGAAGCCAATCAATTTTAGCTTTTTGCTTAAGAAATCGCTCTTCATCCAACAAGGCTCGATTATAAGCACCTAGATACGCCGCTTCCTCTTCACGAAGAACCCTAGACGATGGCTCTTTATCAAGAGCCTTTTGAACCTCATCTAACTCGTGCCGAAGTTGAACCACTTTCTTGTGTAAATTACCATGAGAGTGCAACAACTTCCTTAACGGCTTCTTCATGTGCCTCATTTTCTTGACTAACTTAAACATATTGTGACCCTGAACTTCAATGTCCCAGTTGGTCGAAACCACATTCACAAAATCAGATTTATAAGCAAGGAAATTAAAGAATTTAAATGCTTTAGGTTTATCCTTGGATATCTTTTGGATTTTCAAGACTGCCGGCGAATGGTCAGAAATGCGATAAGGTTGAAAAATCGCATAAGAACCCGTATACTCATTAGTGAAACCCATATTGCTCATCACACGATCTATTTTCTTCAAGATTCCAATATCTGCATTCGGCTTTTGATTCCATGTGTAGTGCAAACCTGTACTATTCACATCTTCAACCTCAATATTAGTAACGCAATCATTAAAATCACGCATAGAAATATTGATGTCTTTCGACCCATAGAACGTATCTTCAATAGATAATGAGGCATTAAAATCCCCCATAATGACCCAAGGTCTAGTGCCCACAAGTTGTTTATGAACGTCAAGACTATACCATAGGTCTCTTCCAGTTACATAGGAGTTGGAAGCATAGACAAAGGTACAAAAAAGTGCTTTACGATCGGCTTTAAGAATAACTTGAGTATGGATTGCTTGGCTCGTACATGTTAACACATTAATTTCCACAACATCGTCGTTCCACCCAATTATAATTCGAGAACCTTTCATATAAACACTTCCATTTGAAACCCATTTCCACTTAACACACACTTGATTACACACTCGATCCAACTTTGCTATATCAACATGAGATTCCAAAATAGCGCACACGTTCAAATTATTCTCATTGATCACTTGGCGAACCTCCGTTTGCTTAGGGGTGCGGTTCAAACCCATTATATTCCAAGAAGCGATGCTATACATTGGACACTACTTGCTTAGGGGTGCGGTTCAAACCCATTATATTCCAGATAAGGCGGACAATACTTGCTTGTTTGATATGTGTAACAAAGGTATTTTTATAAGAAAAATAAACTAACCTAAACAATGGTGAAACATGTATTTTTTAAGAATAGTAATCATAATCGTTTAATTGATTGATGACTTTGGTACAAATGACTGAACGGCTCACCCATGAGAATGAACTAATAAAAGGGGTTTAAAGAAGTGCGCACAGTCACACTGAAAGGATGTCTAAGGTTGTGCTTTAGCGCGTACCTGGTCCTCTGCCCTCTGTAAGTTCGAATGGAGCTACTTAGTAAGCCATTAAATGTGCAAGCTCATCTTAAGGGCGAATTAGTTTTAATTCCATGCGCCACTTCGGTGGTAATTATCCGAAACACTAAGTGTTTACACTTATGCAAAAGTACGGTATAATGGATGATAATTAACACTAAATTCCTTGATTGGTGAACCCAATACCTCAATTAAAGTTTGATGATGAAAAGCTTATACATTAAAACAAGATATAAATGTTTTAATAAAACCTATGTTACGAAGATGAATGCATGACATCTTTGTACATATTTGATTTGACATCAAAATTATTACCCTTTAATTTAAGTTATATGCCATCCAACAAAACGGAAACACCTAAGATTATTTTTTATTTGCGTGAGATCGTGACTTAGATCGTAATCAAAAGGTAAAATGTCCACATGACGTGAGAACGGGCATGGATGATTTTGCAGTTTCTTAAGTTGGACAACTTAATTGAGTTAGGCAGTGAGAACTGGCAGCTCAAGGCATAAGATGGGATAAAACATGTTTACATGGCGATTGAAATTGGCTATATGTAAATCCCATAAATCTAGGAATTGCAATTGATATTGGCAATTGAGCAAAAGCTCTACCATTTTGTATAAGGTTCATTACTAGCAGATCAACTGACGTGATGAAATTATGACAATTTGGATCCTAGCTTTCAATAATAATTAATTGGTTATATGAATATGAACCTTGGGTATTTAATTGTTTATTGAAAAGGAAAGTTATCGAAAATACTAAAATTGAATTTTGTAATTCTTTTGAATGTATAAATGCAACATTTAACCGTAAACGAGGTTTAGTCTTTGATCAGTAAATTGATCCATTCTGCTTTCAAACAAATGTTTGATCGAGAATAATTTACCGAAAAGACAAACGAAGACTCTTTTCCATGGGAGAAGCATGAGACTCAATCCTATTCCTTTTCATGAATGAGAAAGGTATAATAGGAACGTTTGAATTGTCTAAATTCTAATGTAACTCATAGCAATGAATTGCACATCATATTTTCTATAAAGATTTCATTACCTTCATTTGGTGGATGAATCTTTTTGTAACAAACATGAATGTTGGTTAACTGGAAAACATGTATATGAGTTACAAAATTAGAAGCTAGACAAATTATCGCGAAAATTGGTAAAAGGCAAACTAGCATATTTTATCTAGTTGTTTTGCTTTAGCCTTTAAAGGTGCTACATACCAGTATGGGCATGGTAGGCCTGTTAAGGAAGAAATTGCATACCCAATTTTTCAAGTTAATAACATTGATTGATAACCCATCATTCATAGAGTGGAATACACCTTTTAGTACCTTAGTAATGATTACATATGGTTCTTCAAAGGTGTAGGAAAGTAAAAAGCAAGCAAGTTGTTTTCACTGGTTATGCAACACTTTCAATGTTGTCAGATTCAGTGGGAGCATTTGTGTTGCATTACTGAATAAGAAGTTATTTTATTGATTTTTAATTCAGTGGGAGCTACAAGCTTTATTTCCTGTGTAGTAACCCAGATTATCTTCAAAGATAATTACTTTCCAATTGTAGACACTTATGTTTTTAAGGATAGTTGTGTACGTTTCCTTACTAAACAATATAGTCCTACATCTACTTTCTATGACACAAATCATATTAATCACATAAACGAACGTGTACCGTGTTGTATATCTGCTACATGATGTTGTTCCAAGCACAAGTGGGAGAAATCTTTATTGTGTGCAAGGTACAACACATATAAATATGATTTAAATAGATTCTCTTGACCGCAATGTAAGAGTAACGTTCCAATAGGAATTATACATTTTTATGTGTGTGATTGCCACATTAGGAACATGTGTCAAGATGATAACAAATACTACTTTAAATATTTATGTCTAAGAAACACTTGTAGTTACAATTTATGTTACGTGAAAACGTGAACTAGATTATAGCCCAAGGTAAAATATCCACATGTCGTGAGAACGAGCATGGATGATTTTGTAGTTTCTTACGTTGAACCTTTCATGGGATGACATAATTAAATGAAGTAATCTAATACTACTTTGAATTTAAGTATTCGTTGAATGACTTAAATATATGTAGTAAATATTAACTTGAAATATTAATTGAAACCTGAGGTGGTGTTCATAATTACTTTAATTATAAATGTTTATGATTTTGTAAAGTCACAAACATGAATTCTTTTAATACAAGACTTATAATATAAAGTAAGACGTTAACTTGCTATGTTTCAATACATATGCATAAAGTCAATGAGTTGATCAATGACTTATAACGTATAGTGGGATTATAACTGTTATGTCTTTTGACTTGGTAAAAAATACTTGAGTTATAATGCATGCAATTGATTTGGTAATTCTATTGTATCATTAAGTTTTACTTTGTTGGTAAATAGGATAAACCAAAGAGTAGATGATTATCTTAAATATTGTTAGATTAATCTTACAATATTAATTCTAAGGAAATACCATAGTTTTATGGTATGTTCAGTTAGAAGAATCAAAATCTATTGGCATTGTTTGATTCAAGATAACTATAGTTTCTTCCAAAATGTTATCAAGGTTAGTAGATTGAGTATAGATTGAATATACTCAATAAGACTCCAACCTAGAAGATTAATAAGACACCATTTTTATGGAATGTGATGAATCACATTAAGTCTTATAAATGAAGTTCTGAATTTGTTAAACTACTTATAAAGTGAGTTGTAACAAACTAATGTTAGGAACTGTCAATGTTTTTTGTAATATCCCAAAAGAGAACAAGTATTGTTGCTCTACTTGATAAACTATTTAAAGGTAATCTTTAAATTGTTAAAGGCAAGTGAGAGCTTTGTTTAGATCTTGAAAGATTGAATTACAAAATACATAATCTTCTAAAATGCACTAGCAAATATCATGATGAGGCTAAACATGTATATGATAGACCTCAATATGATGGAATTGTCATTCATAGATCCGCAAAGATATCTCAGATATTTAATATGTTGAGGAATATAAGTTACAGGATCATGGTAAGCCTGTTAATCATAATGATGAATTTACCAAATGTTGAATTGTGGTAAATCAATCATACTATGAATGTAGAGATGTTGTCCATAGAGATAATCAACTTTAGATATTTGGTTTATCTTAATGAGTTTCTTCAAAGGTTGGAAACCCTAGTGGTTTAAATCTTTGTGTAGAAATCATATGGACAATATTGTACACATATTTAATGCATGATTAATTGAATATGATTGAATATTCTTTTCTAGATACATTAAATAGAAGTATAAAGATTATAATTGTCATACTTAGTTTCATTTATATGAAATTTTGAGAATGAATATCAAAACTCTTTGTTGTGGAATTACTTTTGCGAGGACGATGAGTAATACAAAGTAGTTTTATAAATTCAAATAATCTTTGAATATGTACAAACTGCAATAATCCATGAATGGATATATGCATGCATCTAGGAGATGATTCTTATGTTTAATATTAAATCCATGTTTGATTTAATAATTAAAATAAGATTGCTCATAAGTATTCCTAAAAGCTAGTGGGAGTATAATTTATTTTTCTTAAATCTTATATGTTGTATGTGCAACTACATTCCACTTAAATTAAGTTTTAGTTGGGAATAAAACTTCGTTTGTAAGATTTGGAAATAATATATACAACCTTGGAATATATGTTTATTATTATAAACATATGCGGTAAATAAATGAGTCTAATAGAACATGATGAGTACATATCTTTGACAAGATAGTATATGAATGAGATCTTAAAGTCTAACTTGAAGATTCATCATGAACATCATGTTGTGTATAAGGTTGTTGTATCATGCTTGATTACAAGATGATTTAACAACATTGTAATATTTATGTTTGGATTTAGAATTGCATTCCTCAGCCTGGAGTTGCTCCCAGATTCTATACGACAATTGTTGTGTAATTGTCATAGTCAACAAACTTGAGGTTTGGATGACACCAAACAAATAAATATTCAAAGTTTACGGATGTTTAAAGAGCATATTGTTGTACACAATGATGCTGCTATAATTGAGATGACACTCAATTCTAGTCATGGTATCCTTGATGATGACCATGTTGACTAGTTATGCTCAACTAAGAGCATAGTTGCATTATACATTAAAGAATAAAGAATACTTTAAAACTTTAAAGTTTTGAAAGATAATTGTCATAAAAGGGTGGTTCAGGTTATCACGCACCTTATGGAATGATATGACAATATCAAGATATGTGTAAACATATACAAGAAATTCACTTATTGAATTCTTGAAATAAGTATTCTCAAAATTCCTATAGATCAAAGTTAATTGAAATTATGCCTTGTCAACAAGTATGATTTTCATGACTTGTGGCAAAATTCATTAACTAGTATTATCATGCATTGGTCTATTTAGTATTTGGATAAAGGATGTTAAACAATTATTATTTATAATGAATTAAAGTACGGTATACGTTTAATTTCATTTATAATATTGTGTCCTGTATTTGCATGTTTAAATCCTTGACTAACTTAAGTTATTCTAAATAGTCCGTTGTCAATCAATAACATGGGAATGATATTGAATTAAGACAAATCTGAGTATTAGTTAGAATATACTTAAAAGTATATTGATGTGTAGCATGACTAATTTCAGATGATATTCAATGGATTGAGTATAGGACTTATCGCACCCACATGATGATACTTTATGGATCTTTTTCATTAAGTATATCATGAATATTTATCCTCTGACTTGAGATACCAGAGATAGGTCATGGATGTAGTGCATTTTTGTGAAGCAATCTAACGCTATACGTAACTGGTAGTTATAAGAGTTGTTTTCAGAAGTGTTGCGAAATTTATGAATCCTGCTTGTAGTCAAAATGGGATTTGTTTCCTTCAAATTTATTTTGAAGTATAATACTACTGGGCCCCTCGTAGGGTTGTTAAGATGTTTGCATGCCCATGCCCAAGGTCTTCTGGAATATGTTCAGAAGAATTGGTAATCTTGATCAATCACATAAAGCGAGAAACATAATAGTTAATTAAGAAATGAGTGAGATCCATATTCTTATTAACATGGTATTAGAAACAAAAGGATGAATATGATGATGAATCATCAAAACTTGGTTTTTCTCCAGAAAACCATACACGAGTTGTACCGGGGGCATTGGCGTGTTGCTAGACGCTAACCAATGTCATTTCACGTTTTGTAAACATATCCAAGTGGGAGCTGTTGGAAATGTATATATTTACAAACATGTGAATGTCCGGATTCGAACTCGTGACCACGGGATTGCACACATTAGCGAATGAGAATTAAAGTTAATAATTAATGTTTATGTTTACGATTAATTATTGCACATTAAGTCCGGTTAACGATCGTTAAGTATTTAACGGAAAAAATGACTAACGACCGTTAAATGAAAAAGAGAAGGACTAGATATAGAAAAACTTGAAATGAAAAGTTTGGGTCTTCCCTTGGGCTTGTCCTATGGCCGGCCAAGGGTAATGGGTTTCAACCCAATCCCTAACTTGTTCCCAAAGTTTCCCTACTAGGATATAAAGAGGATTAGGTTCTAGGGTTTCATACACTTGTGCATTGAATTAACCCTAGATCTCTCCTCTCCTCTCTCTTGTCCCATTCTCGGCCGAACACCCCAATTGTAAGGGAGTTTGGTTTCGTTTTTCATAAACGAGGACTTGTGTTAGATCTAGCAATCGCTTGATTCGTTGGTTAATTCGTGTGTACAAGAACGTGGTTGTAAGACATTATTCTTACACCATTTGGTTTGAGTTGTAGAACGGTAAGGGACAACTCTCTAAACCACTTCTTTGGTTTGCTCTAGAGATCTGACATTCGCAAGAGGTACGTTACGCATACTTTCAGTTAATTAATTTATTTGTTATGATCTTTAAGTCTTCCGCTGTGTACTCTTGATGTCTTTATGTTTTATTGTATTTTATATCATAAACTCAACAACGTTTTGCATAGGAGTGCTTGCCCCTTCAGATTCAATGTTGTGTTGTTTTTCAATTGATTTGATTCATCAAAAATGTTCTCAACATCATCATCATCATCTTGCTCGACCACCTTTTCTGGTATAATAACACCCACTGTTTGTGCATCTTCGTCTCCACTCACACCACTTGTACTACCCTTAGACAACACTGAAAATGAATTGGTAGTAGGATATTTACGTCTCCACTCTCATTGAATATTATATTTTGGTTGTTTATATGCAAGACTTGGCTTTTGTTTTACAGTGAAGTTCCTATCCGCTTGTTTGCTCCCTTTATTGCGACCTTTAACCACTTGGAAACCATCATCCTGTGTCTCAACATTTTTCTTGGGTAGCTCTTTAACCACGAGCGGACATGACTCGTCATAATGACAAAAAGTCTTACAATTCGTACAATGCGGTGGTTTCCATTCATACTCGACATTGATCTTCTCACACGAATATCCATCTCCCTCTACATTAGGAACAACTACTACTACATCTTCTTTAAAGGCATTTTCAGCATCAATTTCTATCATTTCACGAGCATAAGAGCTTCTTCCCCAAGAATCATTACACATAGTGGATGTATATGAATCAAGCATTAGTGGATTGCCGATTTTGGAAGCAATTACACTTAGTCCATCAGTAGTGAAAGCTGCCAATGGTACATCGTGCATTTTAACCGAAACCGGAACACGAGTATGGTTCTCCTTTGATAAACTAGTAGTTAGAGACCACTTATTCAATATGATTGGAACCGTTCTAATCATCCACGGGCCATTCTCTAACACGTCCTCAACCCCTTTCTTGGATGAAAACTTGAAAAAAATAAAAACCTTTAGCGTTCATCATCACTTTTTGAATGCCAAGTTTTCCCCAAGCATTGAACACATAGTTTTCCACAACTGGAAAAGCAATGCGTTTACCAATAAAATACCCATACACCGAATTATTAAGACGTTCATTAAATTCCCTAACCGACGAGAGTGGTATCATAGCCTCATATTCACCATTCAAAGCACCTATAGCATCCAATTTCCTGAAATTTACCTTCGCCTGGGTTTTCTCAGAAGTGACAACGCTTACAAAACTCTTAGTACCCTCATTCACTTTCCTTGTTGATTCATGGTTCATAGTAAGGTCTTCAACTGATTGAAATTTGTTAGCATCCCCACTGGCTGCCATGTTACTCTCCTCTTGCACTTTATCAGTCTTCATATTGCCACCATTGGGAGTAACACCCATCGATTGCGAAACTTGAGGAGCAGGAACCTCAAAGTGAACCTGATGAAAAGAGTTCGCCTTAGTACCTGTTGGAAAATTTAGTGCACTTGTGGGATTAGTTCACACCTGGTAATGGTTCAGGAGGTATGGAGTATACACCCATTAGGTCCCTGAACACCCTGACTCTTGTAGTGGTTTGTACAGGTAGTGTTTCCACTGCTAGTGCTAAGTTAGTGCGGATAGGCAGTGTTTCCACGGCTAGTGCTATGTTTCCACTATTAGTGTTATGAAAGTACTACTAATGGTATGAAAGTACTGCTAGTGTTAAAGTACTGCTTGTAACGGGCATTGACCTATTCAAGTGGCAGTTACAACTGCATAATGACCACGTTTAATTGGTCATGTAACCACTAACAACTATAATGGGGATAATTATGAGGCGATTAATTCTCATAATTCCATTTGACTAGCTAAGAGTATTTTCCTATAAATAGGAAATCTGATCATGCATGAAAAAATATACACATACAGAAAACGATTAACACTTATAAGAGCAAGGGTTATTGATTTGTGCCTAATTCAATAACAAACATTTGGTCTTATCCCAAGTAGATATTCATGTAACCCAGGCATTAGGGTCGAATAGTTTACTTTGGAAAGTGATTACACGGTTCCAAGTGATATCCGGTAACCACCTAGTGGTATTGCTATTGCTACTGATTATCTTACCCTGTTCTGGGAGACTAAACCCCAACAATCAAAGTAAACTATTTTGTGATAATCAATGGCTGCTGCTGCAATGAAACACATGGCTTTAAACTTTGCCAAGCTTGATAAGTTTGAAGGGTTGGACTTAGGAGGTGGCAGAAGAAGATGCACTTCTTGCTATCAAGCATGAGTGTAGTTTATGTGCTAACCACTCCTATCCCTGATGATGGGGATGATGCTACTGTGGAGCAGATCAGGAGGAGGAGCAAATGGGAGAATGATGACTACATTTGCAGAGGTCTAATCCTCAATGGTATGTCTGATTCTCTGTTTGATATTTATCAGAACTTTGAATCTTCCAAAGTACCGTGGGATTCCTTGGATGCCAAATATATGGCTGAGGATGCATCAAGTAAGAAGTTCCTTGTAAGTAATTTCACAAATTACAAAATGACTGATTCAAGGCCAGTTATGGAACAATACAATGAACTTCTTGGTATACTTGGAAGGTTTACACAACACAATATGCACATGGATGAGGCTATTCAAGTCTCTTGTGTCATTGATAAACTTCCCCCTTCTTGGAAAGATTTCAAGCATACCTTGAAACATAAGAAGGAGGAGTTAACTCTGGTTGAGTTGGGCAGTCATCTGCGCATTGAGGAATCTCTCAAGGTGCAGGATAATGACAAGCCAAAGAGTAGCAATGCTACTGGTGCATCTGTTGTCAATATGGTGGAGCATAACAACTCCACCAGGTACAATGACAACAAAGGCAAACGCAAATATCATGACAACACAAGGGCATATCCTAACAAGAAGGCAACACCTACTTGTTGGAAATGTGGCAAAACTGGTCACATTAAAAGGGATTGCAAAGGTGTTAAGGTTGGTGGTAAAGCCAATTGTTAGGATTTAGTAAATCCATTTATTAAAGAGTCGGTCACCTCAAGTATATGTAATCGTTAGAAAGCTCATAGCCGTAGATTATTTTGTGTTAAGTAGTATTTAGTTAAGTAACACCGTGGAGGACGGACGGGTCATTACCCACTGTATACCTGATCCATAGCCCGTAGGTGGAGATTTGTGTAAGACTATAAATACTCTCTACCTCCCAAGGTAGAGAGTTGGAGCTCATAATAATACTTTTAATTTCTCTTACTAAGTTCCCAAACCTCTAACTCTTTCTCTCTCTAAAACCTAATATTAAACGCCTACTTGTGATTATGATATGATGTGTTTGTGAAATCCAATATGTTACAAATGGTATCAAGAGCCATGGTTTGATCATCTCTCTCACATATCCTTGGATTTCTAGTGGTTTTAGATGGTTTTTGAGTTTGAAAAAGTTTAGTGGTTTTTGCTTTGAATTTTGGGTGTACTTTTGTGTTTAGAATCATTGTAAGTGCTTGGGTTTTGATTTGGAAAGCTTGAATCACTGTGGTTGGGCTTGTTTTGG
Organism: Chrysanthemum seticuspe; assembly: GCA_019973895.1. Classification (NCBI taxonomy): domain Eukaryota; kingdom Viridiplantae; phylum Streptophyta; class Magnoliopsida; order Asterales; family Asteraceae; genus Chrysanthemum; species Chrysanthemum seticuspe. The sequence goes on along the minus strand of BPTQ01000009.1, from coordinate 57,428,232 downwards.
ATTGAAAAGTGTGTTTTTGAAGTTTTTCTTGCTAGCGACTTGACTCTCGTAGTGTTTTTCTTCGTAGCGACTTGCTTCAGTAATTGTTAGCGAGTTGTAGTGTTAATTGTTAGCGACTTGAGCCTAGCGACTTGTCTATTGAGACAAGCCGACAAACAGTACAAGTTAGTGGATTCTCCACTACGGCTAGCGACTTGGTTAGGTTAGCGACTTGCTTTCAATTTTGTTAGCGACTTGTACTTTGTATTCTCAGCGACTTGATATTAGCGACTTGGATCTTAGCGAGTTGTTCTTTAGCAACTTGACTGTTTAGCGATTTGATATTATAGCGACTTGTGTCCAGCGACTTGGGTCTTAGCGACTTGGGCTTAGCGACTTGATTCATAGCAACTTGAAGTCTAGCGAGTTGCTACTTAGCGACTTGGTGCTTAGCGACTTGGTTCAAGGATTCTTAGCGACTTGGTTGATCTTTTGTTTGTAATACGGGTTTCTCTTGATTTAGTAAAATCCCGTGAAAGAATCTATTTCCCGATTTAATCATTGAGTTATAAAATCCCGTGTAATCTATAAACATGTCTACCAACTTACCTACAATCATCTCCACTGTTGCTGAGGATGTTCAAGCAGCCGGTTCAGATACTCGTCCACCCATGCTTGACAGAACTGACTACAACTCTTGGGCTCAACGAATCAGATTGTACTGTCTTGGAAAGGAAAATGGGGTCAACATTCTCAAGTCAATCGATGAAGGACCTTATCAGATTGAGACTACAAGAGACATAATTGATACTGCTGCAGATGGAACCATGATCTTTGGATTGGACAGACCAAAGACGTATGATGAGCTCAATGATAAGGAGAAAAAGAGATTCGATGCTGATATCAGGGCTTCAAACATTATACTTCAAGGTCTTCCAAAAGATATCTACAAGCTTATCAATCACAACACTGAAGCCAAGGCTGTTTGGGATAATGTCAAGATGCTTCTCTCAGGTTCTGAATTAACTAAGGAAGACAGAGAATCACAGCTGTATGATGAATTTGAGCACTTCAAGATGAAACCAGAAGAGAGTATCTATGAATATTACGTGAGATTCCACAAACTTGTGAATGATATGAGGAATATCAAAATGACTATGCCAAATATTCAGCTGAACTCAAAGTTTGTGAACAACATGAATCCTGAATGGCACAAGTTTGTCACCTTTTTGAAGCTAACTAAAGGATTGAAGAACACCAACTATGAGCAACTGTATGCCTTTCTTCTTCAGAATGAGAGACATGCTATGTTTGAACGAAGGATTCTTGAACAGTTCAAATCTAAGCAGGGAGAAACTAGTTCGTCAAATGACTCTACAACTTTTTACACCAATGTTGGAATTACCACCAAAGCTTCTCAAGTCATACCCATGGGTAATGGTAATTACAAGCTCATCCCTGATCCAGCATATAAGCCTCCCGACTCAAACACACTCATGGAAAACTTCATCAATCAACTGTCTCTCATGGTTAGTCAAAACATGAACTCCCTCCCACACACCAACAATAACCTCAGAACAACATCCAATCCACACAATCAAGCTACTGTCAGAGATGGGAAGGTTATGGTGCAACCTGTTCAAGAAAGGCAGTATGAACAGGGAAGAGGTGGAGTTGGTAGAGGATATGTAGCAAATCAGAATCGTGGAAGGAATCCAAATCAAGGACAAGCAAAGCCAGTCAAATGCTACAACTGTGGTGGTGAGGGACATATTGCTAGGAACTGCACATCTCCAAAACGTCCACAGAATGTAGAATACTTCAGAGACAAGATGTTGCTTGTTCAAGCTCAGGATAAGGGAGCAGCTTTGGATGAAGAGGAGTTGTTGTTTCTTGCTGAGGGAAATGCCAGAACCTATGATGCTGATGTTGATGAACAGCCAATTCAGGAGATAGGTCATAATCATCAAAATGCCTTTCAAGTAGCTGACTGTGATGCATTTGACTCTGATGTCGATGATGAACCTACTGCCCAAACAATCTTCATGGCTAGCATCTCACCTATGGTCTCTCCAAAGGTCTCTTCACCACAACAGGCTGGCCCATCCAAAGATTCAATCATTTCAGAGGTATTAAAACTATATGATGAAGTTGATGAGCAAAAGATGCATAATAAAGTACAGTCTCTTGAAACTTATGAATCAGATATTGATGATGAGGGTAATAGTAACATTGTCCCATATGATCAATATGTAAAGCAAAGTGAAAGTGAGATTGTACCAAGTAATGCATCTTCTGCAGTCAATGATGGCTATGTTTTTTATGAATACACTGCATGTGCCCCTGATGATTCTGTTACCTCTGAACTGGATGCCTATAAAGAACAAGTTGCTATTTATGAACAACGTGCTAAGTTTGAGTTAGCCACCCGTGAGCATGAAATGGATGACCAAATGTGTACAATTATTAGAAAAAGTAATTTTAGAGAAGAAGTCTTAAAACAAGAGTTAAACTCCTTACAAGAAAAGCTTTCTAAAACCGCTAAGCAAAAACAAGAACTTCAAGAAAATGTTAAAATGCTTAAGCAAGAATTCAATGCTAAGGAATCAAAACTTTTGAATGATTTTTCCAATCTGAAATTTTTGAAAAACAAGCTTGAAAATAAGTTGTACGTACAAGGGAATACCATTCAGATTGCTCACTTGATCACTAAGCATAGAGTATTAAGCGATAAACATAGCATTCCCCTTGTTGCGGAACCTAATCCTGAGGTTGTTAAAAAGGCTAGAGCTGCTCATAAGGTACTTTATGATGGTAATGAAATCCTTAAGCCTAGACAGAAACCTAGTTGCGCTGAGTGCACTGAGGAAGATAAGAAATCAGATGAAGTCACTAAGGAGAAAATGAATAAGAAGCTAGAAGATCCTGAGTGTAAAATGAATAATATAACGATCAAACCCCATTATTACACTAAGGAAAATTGGATATCCTCAAACAAGTTTAAGCCTCAGACTCTATTAACCCCTGAACAAGTGTTCTGGAAAAAGGATATGGATATGCAAAAAGCTGAAAATCTTGTTGAAAAGAATCCCCCTAGTAGGAAATTGCCTCAAGCAACTGTGTATCCTCCTAATACACCAATGCATTTAGTTTCTAGATCTATTGCCACTAATAGCAAGACCTTAATCAGCCTGTATGTTGTTTATCAGATGTTTGTTAATTTTGAGAAAACGTGTATGAAGAGAATCACACCTACAGGGATAACTGAGGGGGAAAGGGGTTTTGAGCAAACTAAAGAATGTTATCTAACTGAGGTCATGCCTTTCTTTAAACAATTAAAAGGTCAATTTGAGATTCTTCAAAAAGGGATAAATTCTGATATTAAAGAAATGGAAAAGGAATTTGATGCAATGATAGTTGAGGTCAATGATTATGAACAGGAACTCAAATATAATGAAGTTGAAAGGAAGAACTTGTATATCTTAAATGAGAATTTGATCTCGAGTTGTGTTGCTCAAGATGTGTTTTATACTGTTACTAAAAACTCCTCAACAGAACGGTGTAGTTGAAAGACGAAATCGAACTCTTGTGGAAGCCGCAAGAAAAATGTTAATTTATTCAAAGGTTCCAATGTTTCTATGGGCTGAAGCCATTGCCAGTGCTTGCTACACCCAAAATCGTTCCCTTATACACACCTCTCATGGAAAAAATCCATATGAACTTGTCCATAAATGAAAACCTGACTTATCCTACCTTCATGTGTTTGGTGCTTTGTGCTATCCAACAAATGACGGTCAAGATTTAGGTAAATTAAGAGCTAAGGCGGACATTGGAGTTTTTGTAGGATATGCATCAAACAAGAAGGGTTACCGAATCTACAACAAAAGAACTCGAGATATCATGGAAACTATTCACGTCACGTTCGATGAGCTGTCCGGGCAAATGGCTCCAGGACAATCCAGTTCTGGACCCACATTTAAACCTTCTTCAAGTAGTCCTATCAGTTCTACCCTTGTTTCAAATCCCTCACCAGCAACTCTTTATGTACCTCCTTCAGAAGATGATTTGAAGAAATTATTTGATCCAATGTTTGATGAACACTATGAGCCAAGTACTAATGATATGTCAATTCCATCAACAGAGGCTGCTTCCATCCCTGTCAATGAAGTTAACCCTACAGTTTCAATGTCATTAAGTCAAGAAGTGCCTGCTGCTGATCAATCTGTCTCATCAACAAATCATCAATCATCAAGTGTACACCATGGAATTGTTTCTGGCATCAATGATGAAGTTAATCCCTTTGCTATTCCCGAAGATGCCCCATTTGAAAACATATTTGCTTTTGAATCTTCATCAGAACCATCTTCATCAGAAGATATCGACTCTTCTACTTCAGTTCCTCAACAACAACCACATGAACACCTTAGAAAATGGACACATGATCATCCATTGGACAACATCATTGGAAACCTCTCTCGTCCAGTGTCCACACGGAAACAACTTGCAACCGATGCCTTATGCTGCTTCTTCAACTCCGTACTCTCTAAGGTCGAACCAAAAGATGTCAAAACCTCCATGAATGAAGACAGCTGGTTCAATGCAATGCAAGAAGAAATTCATGAGTTTGATCGACTAGATGTATGGGAATTAGTACCTGCTCCAGATTGTGCTATGATCATTGCTCTAAAGTGGAACTTCAAAGTAAAAATTGATGAGCATGGTGATGTTTTAAAGAACAAGGCTCGATTGGTTGAAAAAGGATACCGTCAAGAGGAGGGTATTGACTTTGAAGAATCATTTGCTCCAATTGCTCGTATCGAGGCAATCAGAATCTTCTTGGCTAATGCTGCAAGTAAGAACATGGTAGTCTATCAGATGGATGTAAAGACGGCTTTTCTTAATGGA
>BPTQ01000009.1:57406022-57423248 GCA_019973895.1 Chrysanthemum seticuspe | reverse complement strand
CTATGGTTTTGAGAGGGACGATCCCTATGCTCACATCCGATGGTTTGATAATCTAATTTCGACTATAAAATATAAGGATGTCCCTCATGACACAATTCAGTTGATGTTATTCTCATTTTCTCTCGAGGGAGTAGCCCGGAATTGGCTCGATAAAGAACCCCCTCGATCGATCACTGCTTGGGAAGATCTCGTTTCAAAATTTCTTAATCGTTTCTTTCCTTATTCTAAAACGATAAACCTTAAGAACGAAATTACGAACTTCCAGCAACGTTTTGATGAAAGTTTTGGTAAGGCATGGGAAAGATTCAAAGATCTCCTACGAAAATGCCCACATCATGGTTTTTCGGAATTACTCCAGATCGATATATTCTACAATGCTTTAACGCAAACCGATCAAGATTCACTTAATACAGCCGCCGGTGCCAATATCTTGTATCGTACCCCAATGGATATATTGACGATCATCGAGAACAAATCGAAAGTTCCGACATCAAGAAATCAACCGGTTACGATGGCTGAGCTTACCAATGATATTCGATGCATGAAGGAAAAACCAGAGCCCGTTGATACCGTTTCCAAAAGATGTGATTATTGTGGTGGTCCCCATCCTTTTTACGATTGTCAAGCCTCCGATGACGATGTCTACAATACTACAACAACCCAATATTGCAAGACTTTCGTTTTCGATGATGATGAGGATTCCATTCAAATGAAAGAATATTATGAGAGTTTGTCGGCTAAACCCACTCCCGTTTCTGAACCTTTCATTTCCGACCCTTCCCCTTCACTCACGCCGGTTGAGAGAAGTGACGTTGTTTTGGAAGAGGTCGATGATCATGTTTCTTTAAACATTGTTGAACCCATGGACTCTCTCATAATGGGGGACGAGCCTCTTAGCACTATTCCGGAAACGGAATCGTCTAGTGTTGAGAGCCTTGACCCAATCCCAAGTGATTCCGAGGATGTATCTGCCAGTGATTGTGATTCGCTTTTATGTGATTCTCTTGACATCTCCGAGGTTACTTCCGGGATTTTCTCAAATCCTCTTTTCGAATTCAAGGACGACTACACCTTTTGCGAAGTTAATCCTCTTTTTGACAAAGATTTTGAGTCCGATTCAGAGACCACAACGGAAGTGGTGGATATTGCTAGCTCTCAGAGCACACTACTTGTCCCATCTCTGTGTTCTGACCTTTCTCTCCCGTCATGTGATGTTATGCAAGATGAAGAAAGTGATGAATCTGACACTGAAGATATTATGGAGATTGATGAATTGATTAAAGTGGTTGAAGACGATATTCTTGATAATCTGCCTTATGATTCTGATATGGAAGAAATCGACTTATTTCTTGATGATCCAATACCGCCGGGTATTGAGAGTGACGGGTGCGACTCTGATCAAGATGTCCTTTTTCTTGAAATCTTGCTTAATGATGATTCTCCTTCCTCTGTTGAGTCGACCCTCACTTATCCCGTTGAGCCCTCATGTGAAGACAAAATTTTCAAACCCGGGATATTCATTGATGAGTTCTTTGTTAAAAACATCAGTCGAGATAAGGATCCTCCGATGGATGCCTTCATTTGTGAGCCTACACCTCTTATCTTTTACCATGAGCTCCCATTTTCTTTGGAGTTTTCTCATTTCCATCCATCATCCCTTCGTCCACCTGCTAAACCACCGGATGATGGATCATTCTTTCATGTTATCCCTTATGTGCTGATGCCCGACATTTTCTTTCCCACCCAACCCACCCAGTCTCATTCCTTCGGGAATGAGGACACAGTTTTTGATCCGGGTATCCCTTCCGCTTGCTCCCCCAAGGACAAATGAATTCGGGGACGAGTCAGGCTAGCGACTCGGTGATCAAAAACAGTAGCGCTTCGTGGGAGGCACCCCATGCTTATCTCTATCTTCTTTCTATTTTCTAATAAGTGACGCGAAGGGGTCTGCCTCTTCGATTTCTCGTGTTTGGTTGTTTGTGATGTTGTGTTTAGGATGTTCCTGATATGAAGACTCTCGTGCTCGAAGTTTGTATTTTCTCCACTCGAGTTTCATGATCGATGCTGATGGAAATCCGATATCCTAATCTTATCGACTAACGTTTATCTTTGAGCATACTTAATAAACGGCTTTTAGATTTTCGTGCTACCCTTACTTTAAACATTGAGGACAATGTTTCGTTCTAGTCTGGGGTAGGGTAATCTTCGATTTGATTTGACCGCACTTGCTTATTTTTTGTCATGTACTCTCGCAACCCCGTTTTTCCTTAGAAAATAAAAAATGTGCAAAAAATGAGCAAATTTAAAAAATTTTGTATGCTTTTGTTAAGTCTTTTTGATTGAAAAGTTTTGCTAGTCTCTTAGACAAGAAGCTATAAAATGCGAATTCTAGCTCAAAAGGCCAAGATTTGCAAGTTTCCCTGAGTGACTTTAAATATGCATAACTTTATTTCATTAGACGAAACATTTGCTAAGTTAATATATGTTTTGACACCTTGTTAGCTTTCCGCTGGTGAGAGTAGGAATGGAATTCTGACTTGACCGGGCGTGTTGAGCCCTAGCTTGTTCCCTTAACCATAGATAATTTATTTATCGGCTAGCATCTGCGGATCTCATTATTTGGGATTTTAAATTTGCGGAGATCGAGAAATGATAGAGTTACTTATGAGTTTAGATGCTAAGCGTGGAGTAGTTGGTTCTCTTTAGAGCCCATCGAAGGTACTTATGGCTTTTTGTTCCCACAAAATTGTTTCACCCCATATTTGTCTAATAAATAATTAGAGATGTTGAGTTTTTGGCGATAGTTAGTTCTTTATCTTCTTAAAAGAATCTTTGTTTTAAAAATTGGGTACACATCAAGGATCCGTAATGAATAAGAAATCAGTGATAAGTGATAAAGTAATAAGTAAAGTTATGAGCTGCGGTGTCGAGATCGGACCCTTGGATCTTTAGCCGGGATTGAGTGAGGTCTTAGCCTAGCCAGCCGGGATCCTCATTTCATGAAGCCTATAGTCTTGGAATTACCCCATGAAGCTCCGTGGTTCATAGCTCATATAAGTAAAAGTATAAGTTAAAAAAAAAAAAAAAAAAATGATGTTGAAAAATGATGAAAAAAAAGTCAAAAGTATAAGTGAATAAAAATTCCTTGATGTGGACCTCATTTTTGGAACAATGGTTCTTGAGAGAAGATGGATAACTAATTATCGACTTAGCTTTATATCTTTATCGGAATAATTCTTATCGAAATGAGAACTTGAAGAAATTCATTTCTCACAAAAATAAAAAAATCTAGAGGAAAATAGGAAAATGGGAACAAAAGGTAATTACACAAGTAACTTCCATGGGTAGTGTTAGCATCTAGAATCATATTTAACAATGATTTCGATTTTAACGCTTAGTTTGGGAGCTTGTGAAAAATCAGGGACGATGTATTCTATCCGTATGGTCACTTCACGCTGTGTTGTGTTTTCTACTCCGTGATCCTAACGTGTCATTTGAAAAATGTTGGAGTTATTGATCGACATGAAAGTTCAACAAACCGTCATTCATAACCAGAATGTGCTTAATCGTAATATCTATACATGGGAATTTAAAAGGTAAACGGGCGTTTTTAGAATTAAGGCTTTCTTAATCTCTTTTGAGGAATCTTTGCTACTTCTACATAGGTTTAGTAGAAAGAGATTGAAATCCTTGGTTTTAGAAGCGTGAGTTGATTGCATTGCGTGAGGACACGACAATGGTCTCGTCTGGGGTATTTTGGTATGTGCTAAAACACATACCTTTTCATTATCAAAATTGACCCAAAACAACCAAGAAAGAGCCGTTTATTGCTAATATTTGTGGTTTTCTTGAGTTTGTGCTTGTGCAGGTACGGATATGTAAAAAACACACAAAAAGGAGCCAAATCAGACGTAAATCCGAGCACGAGAGATCAAGAGAGTTTGAGCTGAGCCGGAAGGTCGGGATTGTGCATTTTGGAAGATTTTATTCTCTAAAGATGATTTTTAGAAGTTTCAATCAAGTTTGAAGAAATGTCAAGATCAGTCCCTCATCTTTGAGCATTTGGCAAAAATAATCCCTCAAGTTTCAGAAAGTGCAAAATCAGTCCCTGGATTATTTGAGAATTACAAGATTAGCCCTTGGATTACTTTTCAGAAATTACAGCCTTGGTCCCTTGAAAATCAGAAGTTACATATTTGGCCCTTATGTTTACCCTTAAATCCATTCCTAGTCCAATCCTTATACAAACCTACGGCCCAAATATCCAAGCCCAAGAAACCAATACCCGGTCTTATATTTAACCCGTATCCACCTTTTTAACCCGAGTCAACAAACCCAAACCCGGTCAACCCAATCAAATAAATATAAAAAAAACAACCCGCGCCCAAATTTACCCCCTTTACCCAGGCTTATGAACCCTAGAATTTCCACATGGTCAATTGGGCATAATTACCACAATTAAGGGTAAGATTGTACTTTCGCCTGACACAACTGACATGTGCGCAGTGCCATGTCAGCCATCCGTCTGCTCGCTGCCACTCTCTGCTCTCCTATTGGTTGAAGATACGTGGAAATTCTGATCCTAAGGTGGAAATGGATTGGACACATGTGGGATATGATCTAAAGGCTACAAATGATTCAGAGAAAGCACAAATGTGGTATCTAGATCCTTCCATAGACCTCGAGCTCTCCTATATAAAGACCCTCATTCGCTCACATGAAGATCATCTCTTTTTCTTTTAATTTCCAGTTGCTTAGTATAGTTTTTAATTGTTTTAAAATAGTTTCTTTGTATTTCTTTTATAATTTCAGTCATTGTATTAAAGTTTTGATATTAATGAAATTTCCTTTTTAAGCTCAAAATTATGTTTAGCTTTTAAGTTGTTTTGAATTGCTTATTATTATTGTTAAGTTCATAATAGCTTATTATCTAATCATTTCAGTTTGTTTCTAAACTTTCTCAAAAATACAAAAAAATCAGATAAAATCATTGAAAAATTAAAAAACAAATCAATCTGTTTTGTGGATTGATTTTCACTTAGCTACTGCTTCACATAGGTTCATTTAAGCTTGTAATAGCTTATTGTGAGCTTACTCTTGTTTAAAAATCAAAATTCTTAATGGTCAACGAAAGTCAAAGTTGCAGGAGTGGGTTTGATTAGCTGAATTAGTAATGGATCTGGGTTAAAATGAGTTGAGATTTGGGTTAGGTTACTGTTCTAATGGTCTCATGAGCAAGCCATAGTGGCTGGACTTATGTAAGTGATATCTTAATTGCAATATTGTTTCATTACTGTCAAATTTTGCTTAAGTAAATTAATTACTGTTTGAATGTTATAGTATTTGATTTTACATCATTAGGTAATATAGTGGTATTTAGATCTGTTTTGATTATTAGAATAGACTAAGTTTGAGAATTGTTGGTTGTTGATTACTTAACTGATGTGATACTAGTGTTTGGATTTGCTTGTCAAGCTGTGGAAGAGGTTAGTTGATTAAGTTTTTGCAGTTGATACATGCTCATTTAGGTATTAGATAGTCATTTAGGTCTGATTTTGTAGGAGTTATTCATCAAAAGTCAAAAATAGTTTTATCAGTCCTAATACTCATATCTGTTGGAATGATGATATTCAAAAGCTAGATTTAGGTTTAGAAATTAGTAATCTAGCTTATTGTAACAAAGTTTTAGCTAATAATATCTAAATCAGTTCATTAATTTGATCTCAAATCTCTAAGAAGTCAAACCTAGCAACTGTTCTTAAAAGTCAAAATGGTGTAAAAGTCAGTTTTCCTCAGATCTTGCAGCTTGTGCATTGAGCTCAATTCAGTGAATTAGAGCCTGAAATTTTGGTTAGTTGCAGCCTTCTTGGTGGTCTTGAGAACCACTTATCTGGTTTTATCATTTGCTTATTGAATAAGCTGGTGCAACAGCTTAAACATAGGGCCTGATCAGCTGTTTTATAGAATAAGCAGTTAGCTTAATTCATTAGTCTGAGCTTATGGCTTGTTAGGATTAGGTGTAAGCAGTTGCATTTAGTTTATTTTAGCATAATCTAGCTTCTGTTACTGTTTGGTTGTTTATTTCATTATTTAGCTTATTTTCCATAGCTTATTATTAAGCAGTTTGCACATCAGCTCATAAATCTCACACATAAGCATAGTTTTTTATATTTTTCATAGAATTAGAATAACATTTTCAAGTTTTCCTGAGTTTTTCATAATTTTTGGTCATTGTTTGCTATTTTTCTAGATTTAAAACAGTTTTTAATCACTTTTAATTAGCTTTTATTGCAAATAATTAAGAAAAGTTCAAAAAAATAATTTTTCAATTTTCCCAGTTTAGGAAAAATATAAAAAGCATAAAAAATATTTTTCCTTATTTTTCCCCTTTTATTTGGTATTTTTCACAATTTAAATTAGATTTAAATAGTTTTAAATTAGTAGAAAATAGAAAAATAATCAGAAAATTATAAAAATAGTTTTGAAAATTCTCTTAGGATATTTTAGATTTTATAAAATTAGTTTCATAATTTTCCCCTTTGTTTTTATAATTTTTAGATAATTAGTCTTATTTTTTTAAAGTTAGAAATTAGTTTTTAATTCCAAATAAATCCAGAAAAATCCTAAAAAAATAGTTTTAATTCATAACTAGTTTTCAAATATCATTTTTAGTATAAAAGTAATTTTAGGTTATTTTTAGGATTTAGAATAGACGTAGTTGCATTTTATTCGCGTTTCGTTTTAATTCCGTATTTGCGTTTTAGTGTAGAATTGCGTAGTTTGCCTTAGTTCTTAGGTTTTCCCCATAGATTTTAATCCTATATGCTTTCCTTATCCCGTAGTTTAGATAACATCATTTTATCCCCTTCTCTTATTCAAATCCCGATAATCGTGACGTGAGTTGGAAATTCCATTCAACCCTCGTTCGGAACAATCTCAGTGCTCAAACCTAACACGTTTGAGTTACCCACATACTACAAACTTTTCTTATTATTGGTTTTTATTTGAAATCACATCTCCGTAACTCTCGATGGGTGCTTAGAGAAGCTCATTCATCGGTTTGTCTTCTGCCATTACGACAGGGGGTGGTTGTGCTAGACGTTCCTCAGTCACGGCTGAAGGAGCAGAACGTCCTCTACGTCTACGAGGAATATTTGCAAGCTCAGAAAGTGGACTTGTAGAGCTGGAAGAACGAGTGCGCATGCACTAAGTATAAAAATCAGTTTTCAAAACAAATGCGAGGCAAAACGACAAGTGAACTTAAACCAATAATCACAAATGAAATGGCTTCTTTGAAAAAGGTACACCAAATCACAAGGACACAAAGGCAAGTTTTAAATCTTTTATTCGGGAACTTATTAATGTTCACACCCCCAGTTGGTAGGTGTACTGCCTTGGTTTGCGGTGGTTGATTTTTATGTATTTATTAAGTACCACTGAAAAGACGTAGGTATGGATTTGTGCAAAGGGTTTAAAAACTTTTGGACAATATTTTTGGGTATCGTCTCGTTTAACCAAATCGTATCTCTTTAAGAATCACCTTAAAGGAAACACAAGCTAGAAAACGTTACGATTGTTTTGTGGTTTTATATATTTTTTTGGTGTTGTTAACACTTTAGGAAAAGTGTTAATGAACTTTTTGATTTTGATAACTTTACAAAAAAAACTGTTTACAAACGGTGGTATATGTGCAAGTATGGATCTGAGAATGCTTAAAACACGCTTACAGCCTCCCCGGCAGCGGCGCCAAAATTTGCTTGGATCCAAAACAGTCAAGTTTATCACACAAGCTAACCACTTGTGAATGGTCAACCGTAATAAACTTCAAACAGCTCAGAAACCAATACAATTAAGATCAGAGGAATATAGTGTTTCCACAGGTCGTTAAGTCCCACGGAGGATTAATGGTGTTTGAACAAATTCAGATGTCGAATGATCACTAAGGATAATGATCAGTAAGGATTTTGGAATATTTATACCTAAAGAAAAAGTTTGTAAATTACAGGGGCTTAAATGCAAATTAAAGAAAATTAAAAAGCTAAATTATATTAAATAAACGCTATCACTATTTTTAAAATGATGTTTTTCTTGATTTATAAAATAAAATAACTTAAATAAACTATTTTAATTAAAATGTAAACCTATATTATCTAAAAACGTGACCTAGAATGAAAACGCGCGTTATATGTAAAAATTACGCGAGTGCGCAAGTAAAAACGTAAAATTTGTGAAATAAAAGTCCTACGAGTGTGAAAACAATTTTCTTACTTACTATATGACAAAAGAAAATTTTAGAAAAAAGATTTATATTTTTTTGACTTTTATATTTTTTATTATGAATTAAATACTATTTTAGACTAATTAAATGATTAAAAATACTAAAACTATTTAGAAAATTCTGAAACTTTTTTATAAAATACTTTATAACAATACAAGGCTAGGAAAATTACAAAAGATGTAAAAGCTTAATTTAATAAGCTGTAAATAAGCTAAAACATTCGTATAAGCTAAATGAACTAAAAAGGGTTATGTATTAAATTATGCAAAGAGATAACAGTCAAAGACCCAAGGGCAGATGGTAGTGTGTGTGTGTGGTGAGCTGGGTGGCCAGGGTTCGAATCCCAGCACTGGCTTTTTATTTTTTATTTTCTTTTTGGATTTTTTCTTTTACAAACTGATTAAGCTAACTAAGATAAGCAAATTATAAAACTACAACTTTTTATAAAAACTACTAATAAGCTCAGATTAAGCTTATTTTATCTTAACAGTTTAACAAAAATTGGAATAAGCACAAGGATTAGCCAAAATGGCTAATAAGCTAAGAAATAAGCAATAGGTTAACTGAAAATAAACTAGACACTGATAAAAAGCTAATATAACAACTGAATAAGCATAATTACTAAGAAATAAGCACTAAACAAATCAAAATAAGCATTAGCTTAACTGATTAAACAGGACACTATTTGGGTTTTAAACACTTTCTAACTTATTTTTAAGCACTTAGATAAGCTAAGAAATGAAAATAAACAATTGAACTAGCAAGTATACCAGCTAAACTCTCTAAAAAGCTAATTTTCAAAGTTTGGACTATAATAATAAGCTTGTGAGAAGCTATTGAAAAAGCTGGTAAACAATGAATACCAAGTGTACACAAGAAATGGACAAAACAAAAAGTACTTAGCAGGCCTATCAAATAAGCTGCAAAATGAAAAATAAGCACTGGCACTTCAAGCTAGCCAGATGGGCTTCTAGAATCAACAAGTTGCATAAGCTAAGCTTTTCTAATAAGCAAGTTATAAGCTTGTGAAATGAGCTTATGAAACTGTGCACATGGGAGATTTTCAGAAAAGGACTTAAAAGAGACAAAGAAATAAGCACTTTATAAGCTAAGTATATATAAGCTAATATTTTTCTAATTAAGATTAGCAGCTAAACTTTAATATCCCAAAAGCTTATATCCTAAATCTTAATATTATGTCCTATATAAAATTATCCATTTTATTCAAAAACGACTATATTGAAGAGTTTGACTTTTTAAATTACACTAAAGGTTTGACTAAAATGAACTTTGATTTAATTCTACTAACTGATTATGATGTATTAAGCTAAAATAAGATGTAATTAAGCTAGATTAACAAGTTTTAAGCTACTGTGGTGATTTTTACTTCCTAAATCCTAACAGTGGACAAACAAGGTGAGATTAAAAAGGATTTTGACTTTTAACAAGTGAACACTGGATTTTATTGCTTCTTTGAGTTATTAGGACCAAGTATGATATGAAACAACCAAGAACAAAGGTTTGAACAACCTTTAACACAGTTGACAAATCAAATCCAAACAACAATTTATGAGACTGTTTTGAACCTTTTAACACTAAAACAGATTTTCAAACCAAGAAAGCTATAAATTAACTTGTACTAACTATTATTAGACAGAATTAAACTGAAATTAACATATTTTAAACACATAAACTATGAAATGCAAATTTTGAGCAATTGCTTACAAGATGAGTCCAAGCTCAGAACTGAGAACCAAAAGCCAAGGACACAACCTATAGCTTCCCAAGAAGCTCTAAACCCAAGGGCAATCCTGTATTTACCCTGCTCCAGCTTTGATCACCATCTCCATTGCTTTTTTATTTTTCACTAATTTTTTTGGTATTTTTGGTATTTTTTTCTTTTTGCTTCTAAACTGAGTTTTAAATGTTTCTAATAGCTTAAACAAGCTATCTAGGAGCTTATGTGGGCTTATCAGTCCTTAATAACAGCTACAAACAACATTTGATCGTAACATGATATTTTTGAACATGGAAAATTGCATAACCTGAAAACTTGGAACTTAACTGAAATTGAAACTGAAAATATGTTTTTATTACACTGAAATAAGATTACAAGATATTTGAAAGCTTTGAAATGCACTGGAAATTTAAATTATATAAAAACGACATAAGCTAAATAAAATTACACTAGATAGGTCTTCACATTGCTTCAATCCTCCTTTATAAAGATCTTTTCAACTCTTGTCGACATCTCTAAACATATCCCACCTCATTCCAACCATTGGATTGGTCAAAATCATCATATTCGTCCATGTGTAGATTTGGCGCCAAAAAAGTCATGAGCAGGTTTATAGCATTTAAAGAAGTTTGGGAGGTTGTGGAGGTGGAAGGGGAGTGGTTATACAGCTGGGAAGTGAGGTGGAAAGGGTGGAAATGTCAAGTGGAAGAAACCACTCTGGTTTCTGGTTTAACAGGCAAGGTGAGGAGGATGTACAGTGTTTCAGGTTTTGGCGGGTTTGACCATTTTTGACCAGTGGTATTAATAGAAAGGGGGTCACAATGAGGGGTCACAGGGATATTTGGAAGGGGGTCAAGTGTTTTGGCTGGGCTCAATAATAAAAGGGGCCATTTGGTTTGTTTAATATACAAGGACCATTCATGTAATTTCTGTATTTTTGAGGGGCCAAAACTGCCAACATTCCAAAGTTATCATAAGGACCAAATATTCCATTCATGAATAGTACAAGGACCACATTTGATTATTTTCACTTTTTAAATATCCGAGGACTATTTTTGACACTTTTTAAACTTGAGGGACCAAAGCTGCCAATTATGCAAACTTGATACGTTTTTCATCTGATTTTGGTATTTTTGCATTTAAAACACATAAAACACTTATTTGTGATATTTTTATCATTTTGATGCATTTCTGAGTGTTTTCAGATATTTTTGCAGTTTAAAAGGTACAAAAATGATGAGTATTTAGACACTCATCAATCCCCCACACTAAGATATTGCTAGTCCCTAGCAATCTTTTTAGAAAAATTAATGGATTTCATCTCTTTACCAAAAGCCATTACTTCTGGAGTAGCCAATTGTTTCAGTTCAAGTAAGAACCTTGGTACAATGATAACCAAATGATTTTGAGCAAATCACCAGCTTTCAACGGATTTGATTTGTCTTTACCAGAAGCCGTTTGCTTCTGGACTAGCCAACTCTTAGATAAATTATCAATATTATCTTTGGTGAGCTGATTACCAATTATGGTTTTCCAACTGCCTTTACCACAAGCCATAAACTTGCGGGCTAGCCAACTTTTCACTAATTAAAGATATGGTGAGCTGAACACCATACAATTTTGGGCAAATTGCAAGCCGTCAACGGATTTGAGATATCTTTACCAAGAGCCGTTTGCTCCTGGATTAGCCAATCCTTTTGTTTATTAGACATGGCGGACTGATAACCATAAGCTGAGTAAGTGAAAAACACTTACTCCAAAAAAACATTTTTGGCCGAAAACGGGGGAATTGGGTGGTATAACATGATAAAATTCGTGAGAATTCCCCCCCACACTTAGAAATGAATATTGCCCTCAATATTCAAAGTACCGGCGGTTATGCCGAAACATAGAACATAAAAGGGAAATACTACGGCCATTATCTTATTTTTGATATATACACATTTTTTTTTATATAGAGAGTACTTATATACAACAGCGGGGGGCAACTCCCCCACACTAGGGTGATACTCACGGGTGAAAACCCATGTGGTGTGCTACTGTTTTTGATTACCGAGTCGCTAGCTTGACTCGATCCCCGCATTCAATGGTTCATGGGGAAAGTAACGTGGAAAACCAATCTCGATCGGACTTTCGTTCACAGTGTTAATACATATGAACATCAGAAAGTTCCACTCCGACGAGATACAACCGGTATTTTTAATAGTAGAAACTATAAAGGATAATACCGGGGTCAAAGATGGTGTCCTCATTCCCGAAAGAGAAAAGGGAAAGAGCAACCACGCCATCCGTGAAGAATGGAATAAAGATGTGCATCACAATGCATGTCCATTCCTCATCAGTAAGAAGCTAATCACCATTTTTGACATTTTTAAGCTTAAACTTGAAGCTTGTATGGTGATTGTCAAAGGAATTTCCGGTAGGGAGGGTTGGAAACGGTTCTTCAATCAACAGATTTTCCAGAAAAAGGATATCCCCCTCCGAATCAAAGTAAGTATTATCAATTCCTGTTGGAATCGACTCATCACTAAGAAAGGCATCGACTTCATTCCAAAAGTTATCATCTTCCTCATCCGGAGTGAGAGAAGGAATGGAAAAGTCGGAAACGATAAGACTCGGAGATGATGGATCATTTTTTAGCAATTCTTCAATGGGAAGAATGTCTCCCATTGGATCACAAACATCATCATCCAAAGATGAAACTGAAGAGAGTTTGGTTTCATCCACAGAGTTAACAAACTCGATACGATAAACTGATTCCGGAGGTGGGACAAGTGGTGTGCTCTTAGAGCTAGCAATTTCCACTACTTCCGATAAAGTCTCCGATTCTAGATCATCATCATCAAGAACACTCTTTACTTCCTTGGTACAACTTTCAAACCATTTGTTTGAACCAGGGTTGATTTTCATAGCTTTTAGCTCAACACGTTTTTGGTGACTCCTCTTAACCGTGAAATTTGAGAGTGTTGCATTGATTCTTTCAGATTTTTGATCAATTGTGGCAACAGTATGTTTGGATAGAGGTTTGGAGTTCTGGTTGATATTAAACGTGAGTTCTTCGTTGTCAACCCGTATGGTCAACTCTTCAGCAAATACATCAATTAGAGCACGACTCATTCTCAAGAAAGCTCTCCCTAAGATGAGGGGAACTCTAGGATCTGCATCAAAGTCTACTACAACAAAATCAGTAGGAAAATGAAACTTTCCTACTTTTACCACGACATCCTCGGCTATCCCAAGTGGACGAGTTATGGTACAGTCCGCTAGCTCAAGTGTCATACAAGTAGGAGTAAGTTCAGGAAGAGACAGTTTCTTCCATACTGAGAGTGGCATGAGGTTAATGCTAGCACCAAGATCGGCCAAGGCGGAGCATTGAACCATCCCCAAGAAATCACACGGGATTAAAAACCTGCCGGGGTCTTCAAGCTTTTTGGGAAGCTTTTTGAGAAGGACCGCTGAGCATTGCTCATTGAGAGGGGTTTTAGCCATCTCAGATAACTTATCTTTGTTGCTCAGTAAGCCTTTAAGCGTGGATGCAAATTTGGGCATTAGAACGAGAGCATCAACGAAGCTTATATCAAAGTGCAGTTCATTGAAAATTTGGAAAATTTTTTCCATTTGCTCTTTGGTTTTGTCTTTGAGCTTCTCATCATGCAATCTTGATGGGTAAGGAAGTTGACTAGACTTTTGAGCCGGGATGGAAGTCATTTCTGGCTCAGAATTTGTCTTCGGAACTTCGGGTTCCGGACTTAAAGCTTGGACTACCGAAGGTGGGACGTGTGCGGTACTTCGTGGGCTTGAGAAATGCACCTTGTCCGTTGTATCCTTGGTAACTTGACTCATTGCTCCTGGTGGAGGAGGCATTGGAGTCGAAGGTCCATTGTGCGTCTTAGGTTCACTTTCTACTACCTTTGGGAGAGAAGAAGAAGAGGTAGTAGGAATAGCGGGTCCGTCATATGAAACACCACTTCTGGTTGTGATCGCCTTTGCGTCGCCCCTCGGGTTAGCGATCGTGTTGCTCGGAAGTTTTCCTGAGCCCGAGGGTTGATCATTTAAAGACTTCTTAATGTCAGAAATCTGGCTAACCAACAACCTGTTCATTTCATCTTGGGATTTCATGAATTGCTTCAATAGCTCATCAGATGATGGTCCAGTTGGAACAATGGCTTGAGTTTGATTAGGAAAATTCTGGCCTCTATTGTTCGGATTAAGGCCTTGATTTTGAAAATTTCCTTGGTTAGGATTCATATTCCCATGAAATTGATTCCCTCGATTGAAATTGTTTTGATTAAAGTTTCCTTGATGTTGGAAACCTTGATTTGGTCCGGGATAGAAATTACCTTGGTTTTGATAACCTTGGTTCATTCTAGGTTGGTTCTGATTCCGGTTTTGTATGTTAGGATTCTGGTTAAAACCGGGTGGTGTCATACTACTAGGTGCACGGTAGTGAGGATCAGCTTGTGGTCAGTATTGATTACCTCCTTGATGTGAAGTACCGGCTATAGCATTGGCTTCAACCGGACTACCATCGGTGGCAGTACAGTTGTAGTATGCATGAGGGCCACCACAAGTAACACAGACCTCGACTTTCTTAACTTCACCATGTGATGGTGTCCGTGTGAAAGTGACTTTCTTTTGGTTAGCAAGAACCAAAGCCTGAACAATATCCGTGAGTTTGTCAATCTTAGCATCGGTGCTAGATGTACTCACGGGAGATGAAGTAGAAGGTCCTGCATTAGACTGAGACTGATATGTCTTTGTTCGGAAAGGGCGGACCTGGGACTTGTTTTCTATGATTTGTAAGGCTTCTTTTGTGGTCTTGCTCAGGAAATTACCTCCCGCGGAGGCATTTAAAGAGTCTTGGTTAGTCTGGTTCAGACCATTGTAGAAAGTATCCATTTGCATTAAACTCGGTAAAACCATGATGTGGACACTTTCGGAGCAACTCTTTGTAACGATCCCATGCCTCCCCGAATGATTCATCAAATCTTTGAGAAAATTTCATTATCTCATTCTTAAGACTTGTAGTTCGGGATGGAGGATAGAATTCGTTAACAAACTTAGTGACTAGATCTTCCCATGTCTCAATGGAACGAGGGGGTTGTTTCTCAAGCCAATTCCGGGCTTGTCCCTCTAGAGAGAATGGGAACAGAAGAAGCTTAATTGCTTCATGTGGGACATTCTTGTATTTGATGGTAGATGCAATCTTGTTAAACCATCGAATATGTGCATGAGGATCATCCCGCTCAAAACCATAAAATTGGCTTTGGGTTACAAGATTAAGCAACCCGGTCTTGAGCTCAAAGGTATCAGCCACGATGGCTGGGACAATAATGGCATCTTGGTATGTGCTAAAACACATACCTTTTCATTATCAAAATTGACCCAAAACAACCAAGAAAGAGCCGTTTATTGCTAATATTTGTGGTTTTCTTGAGTTTGTGCTTGTGCAGGTACGGATATGTAAAAACACACAAAAAGGAGCCAAATCAGACGTAAATCCGAGCACGAGAGATCAAGAGAGTTTGAGCTGAGCCGGAAGGTTGGGATTGTGCATTTTGGAAGATTTTATTCTCTAAAGATGATTTTTAGAAGTTTCAATCAAGTTTGAAGAAATGTCAAGATCAATCCCTCATCTTTGAGCATTTGGCAAAAATAATCCCTCAAGTTTCAGAAAGTGCAAAATCAGTCCCTGGATTATTTAAGAATTACAAGATTAGCCCTTGGATTACTTTTCAGAAATTACAGCCTTGGTCCCTTGAAAATCAGAAGTTACATATTTGGCCCTTATGTTTACCCTTAAATCCATTCCTAGTCCAATCCTTATACAAACCTACGGCCCAAATATCCAAGCCCAAGAAACCAATACCCGGTCTTATATTTAACCCGTATCCACATTTTTAACCCGAGTCAACAAAACCAAACCCGGTCAACC
This sequence comes from Chrysanthemum seticuspe, assembly GCA_019973895.1. Lineage (NCBI taxonomy): Eukaryota > Viridiplantae > Streptophyta > Magnoliopsida > Asterales > Asteraceae > Chrysanthemum > Chrysanthemum seticuspe. Next base: position 57,407,297 of record BPTQ01000009.1, on the reverse strand, counting down.
CAATCAAATAAATATAAAAAAAACAACCCGTGCCCAAATTTACCCCCCTTTACCCAGGCTTATGAACCCTAGAATTGCCACATGGTTAATTGGGCATAATTACCACAATTAAGGGTAAGATTGTACTTTCGCCTGACACAACTGACATGTGCGCAGTGCCATGTCAGCCATCCGTGTGCTCGCTGCCACTCTCTGCTCTCCTATTGGTTGAAGATACGTGGAAATTCTGATCCTAAGGTGGAAATGGATTGGACACATGTGGGATATGATCTAAAGGCTACAAATGATTCAGAGAAAGCACAAATGTGGTATCTAGATCCTTCCATAGACCTCGAGCTCTCCTATATAAAGACCCTCATTCGCTCACATGAAGATCATCTCTTTTTCTTTTAATTTCCAGTAGCTTAGTATAGTTTTTAATTGTTTTAAAATAGTTTCTTTGTATTTCTTTTATAATTTCAGTCATTGTATTAAAGTTTTGATATTAATGAAATTTCCTTTTTAAGCTCAAAATTATGTTTAGCTTTTAAGTTGTTTTGAATTGCTTATTATTATTGTTAAGTTCATAATAGCTTATTATCTAATCATTTCAGTTTGTTTCTCAACTTTCTCAAAAATACAAAAAAATCAGATAAAATCATTGAAAATAAAAAAACAAATCAATCTGTTTTGTGGATTGATTTTCACTTAGCTACTGCTTCACATAGGTTCATTTAAGCTTGTAATAGCTTATTGTGAGCTTACTCTTGTTTAAAAATCAAAATTCTTAATGGTCAACGAAAGTCAAAGTTGCAGGAGTGGGTTTGATTAGCTGAATTAGTAATGGATCTGGGTTAAAATGAGTTGAGATTTGGGTTAGGTTACTGTTCTAATGGTCTCATGAGCAAGCCATAGTGGCTGGACTTATGTAAGTGATATCTTAATTGCAATATTGTTTCATTACTGTCAAATTTTGCTTAAGTAAATTAATTACTGTTTGAATGTTATAGTATTTGATTTTACATCATTAGGTAATATAGTGGTATTTAGATCTGTTTTGATTATTAGAATAGACTAAGTTTGAGAATTGTTGGTTGTTGATTACTTAACTGATGTGATACTAGTGTTTGGATTTGCTTGTCAAGCTGTGGAAGAGGTTAGTTGATTAAGTTTTTGCAGTTGATACATGCTCATTTAGGTATTAGATAGTCATTTAGGTCTGATTTTGTAGGAGTTATTCATCAAAAGTCAAAAATAGTTTTATCAGTCCTAATACTCATATCTGTTGGAATGATG